>QFDD01121255.1:0-66240 GCA_006871305.1 Vachellia collinsii
ACATGCAAAGTTAGCTTAACCGCTTCTGACAAATTGATTATCTGCGTACATTATGATACAAAATAAGTTGGATTCTTTAATTTTGTCGCTGGTTAAATTTAATAAGTTCATCTGTTAGTTAATTAAATTTTCCAATAACACTTTTAAATCTAAAAATTTACTTATAAGTATGTTTTATTATGAAAATTATGTAGTCATAAATAAAGTATTAATTACAATATGTTTATTTTATGAGACTAGTATAAGATCTTTCATTAACAGCATGAGTCAGCCTCTTTTTTTGGGTTTACTGAAAAGTTAATCCTTATGGAAATATACAACGAAAAAGGTAGATCCTTGTGATTAGATCTATATAAAAATAAATCGAGCGAATGCTATTATTTCATTGTTTATTATTTATTAATGTGATTATTGATTTTAAACAAAGGTTAAATTATACAAAACCCATCAACTTTGTCATATGTAAACAACGCTCAAACCTTTGAAAATTAGCAATAATATTTCTTAGACTTTCAAGTCTAAACAAATAATTCACTTTAAACTATCAATTTTATACTGCATAAATTTTATTTTATTTTTGTATACATACAATCTTCTAAACTTTTAGTCATGCATAGATAGATTTCTTCAATTTCAATTCATTTAAAAGTAAACAGTAAATAAAACCAATAGTTGTTGGCCCCAAAAAAAAAACTAATAATATGTAAGTGTAAAAAGCTTGTAGGGAGGTTTATTGTAAAGTTCTAGAGATTATGTCAATATATATTTACCTATGACATAACGTTCTGGTTTTTTTTTATAATTTAGCCTTTAAAAAGTATCATTTTTTCAGAGTTGTCCATGCTTACATTTCATTTCTATATAATTTTTAAACAAGTTATACCATGTAAAATGGTCAGTATAAAGGAGCATCCTGGCAAAAAAAAAAAAAAAACACCCGAGTTGAGAAGAGGTATATTTCAAGTAGAGGCTAATTTAAACCGGTCCGACTATGATTTTAATTTTTTTTTTAAAAAAAAAAGTGTGATACGAAATCCCTGATACACAATTCTTGGCTGTCACTCATCAAAAATTTCCGAGGCGCGTGAGAAACACTGTCTTAAAATAGGAGAGAGTTCAACAAACTCCGGCCTAGAAGATTGTAACAAAGGAAGGAGCCAAATATGTGGGGCCCGTGGGGCCCACCCCACGTCATGCCGAAACAAACTATGGAAACGCCTTCGCCCCAGCCCCGCTCACGTGCCGCGACGCTCCAAGAATCGCCCCCATGCTGGTTCTCGTGACCTCCCTCTCGTAATTGGAATTTTGCAATTAAATATATATATATATTTAATACAGCAATTAAATGTATTTAAGTGGTCATTAATTCTGTTCACAGTATCTATTAATTATGAACATTCATTGCATTAATAAGGGGAGTCTCAATTAATTGTTTTAGGTCTGCACGCACCAATTAATGAATAATAGCAGGAAGGAGTATTCGATATTTTAATTGCTTCTAGAGCTCTATTTAATATGTATAGAGTAGGGGGAGTTTTTTTCCCATTTATAACTTACATTTTACTTTTCATTTACTAATGCTTCAATTTTATAAGGAGAGTGTTTCCAATAGATATAAGATTAAAAAAATGTTAAATTTTAATACAAAATTAATGGTATTTAAAGTTTTTTTTTAATTCAATGAAACATGTTGAAATGTATTTAACAATAAGAGCAGATGATTACCACTATAATTATCATTATAAATCTATTTTAACTAATTATCCTGTGTCAAGGATCATAGTGGATTTAAGTAAGGATTATATTGGTACCTACCAAATTAAATCATTAAATATGCCTTAAATTAATAAAATTTTCAAATCTTTAAACTAACTAATTATCATCTCTATAGTTTTTGGTCAAAGAAAAATATTCTCCATGTTTAATTAGTAATGAACCATTTTCATATCTCTCTTTTTTTCTTCCCGAATAAAATTAAATAAGGGTATAATTAAAAAATATTCATTAATAGCCTTCAAGTGAAATCACATTTAGTTATAAATTTAAGTTATGAACAAAATTGGAAAGTAGCATTCCATTTACAAGTCTAATTAATTAAAGATATTAACTATCATTCCATAAAGAAAACAAGGTTAGTTAACTCTGTCTTATGACTAGAATTAGATTTGAAGTACGTAATTCGCAAAGAGGAATAGGGCTGGAAACAGGTCAAATCTGTTTGGTGTGGGATAGGCCTGGCCTGTGGCCTGTATACAGGTTATTTTTTGATCCTGGGCCTAAGCCTGTTTTTAGGCCAATAAGCCACAGGCCAAAGGCCGAAAACAAGCCTGGAAAAATATTATAAAATAATCTAAAATACATAAAAAATGTTAAAATCTAATTAATTAACAAAGCACAACATGTCTATCATTGCAACAATTATTCAACACTAACAAGATAAAACATAGCCACTGACTACTAAACATTAAATCTTGTTCAAACAGATGTATAAAATAAATCAAATGTATATTAATATATCATAACATAATTTTTAATGATAGACATATAATTAAAAAAAACAGACCCAAGCCTATAAAATGTCTGGCCTGTGCAGGCTTTTACAGGCCAGGTCGGATGCCCCTGACAGGCTGTCTAACCTGTTTCCACCCCTAGAGAGGAATAAGATGCTTGAGGTAAAGGAAGATGCGGTATTTAGCTCCTAAAGTTTCTTGGGACCACCCTCAATATTAAATACATGAGTTAAATAGAGTTTCATTTTGATTCCAAATAGAATATTCAATATATCAAGTCTTTTAAAATTATAATTGTTTTTTCAAAGGAAAATCCCATAAAAGGACTTTTAAAATTGTAAAATAATAAATTAGGGTTTTGAATTTTCATACTATCAAATTAGGACGCTGGACCAAATATGAATATCAAAATATTAAGGAAAAGACAATATTGCCCATGAAGGATTTTTAAAGATGCGTGAGTAAGGAGCACAAACTAAAATTGGAAGACAGGTTAGCTCCCACTCGTCCCCAATACTCCAACCAGTTTACTCTCACTTGCTCCTCCAATCATGAAGACATGCTTCAATTCTCTCCATCTTACCGAGGTGGCACGATCAATCAGTACAATAAATCAATTTTGATATATCAATGTTGACAACTATGTAGTAGGTATTAACAAATTCAATATAAGAAATAACAAAAAAAAACCAGATAGATTAATCAAGCTATTTATTCGAATGAATAACTTTTCTCATTCAAATGAAAAATGTATCTTTAACTTGTCCGAATATTTTCTCAAGATAACAATCAACATTGGCAACTACGCATTAGGTATTGACAAATTCAGTATAAGGAAAGACGAAAAACTAGATAGATTAACCAAACTATTTGTTCGAATAAATCACTTTTCTCTTTCGAATAAAAAAACTCATTTTCAATTATTCATTCAAATGAATTATTTTTTTCATTCGAATGAAAAACTACATCCTTGAGATATCTTACAAAAATTCTTATACATCATGTAAATTAATCATGTCCTTCCTTCATTCGAATGAACTACTTATTTTCAAGATATTCGAATAAGCTTTAAAAATAATTTTTAAAAGCTCATTCGAATAAACATTATCCTTCGTTCAAATGAAATACTTATCTTTAACCAAAACACTCAGGGTTTCATATTTTTAACTATGACACTTAGGGTTTCAGTGTATTTACTGCCATGTTTAGGAGGAAGGCTTTCTTGCACTGGTACCCTAGGGAAGGTGAGGATGAAATGGGAATTCACAGAAGCAGAGAGCAACATGAATGACCTTGTATCCAAATATCGGCAGTATCAGGATGCCACTGCAGACGACGAAGGCGACTACGAAGATGAGGAGGAGGAAATGGGCGAGCCTATGTGAAGGGAAGCTAAATAAAGTGCTACGCTGATATGAGATATCTCCTACTTATTGCGCTGGCAAGCTGCGCAATATGATGCCTAAATATGTCCATTCTACTTGTACCTGGAGAACGTAATTAACTCTAGTTTGAGGGAGGCTGGTGAGTGAACGTGATTTGGAGATATGAAGTTGGCACAATACAAGTTCTAATCGAGGTGCGAGTTTGGGTAGAATGTCTTGAGAGTAGTGATGATGCATTGCCTATATGTTTGTTCCACGTCGGCTTTATTTGTCATTCCTTTGGGACGTTGGGTCGTGTTTTCCATGATATTTTGCCATTCTTGTGCATGGGCTTTTCACTCTAGTGAAAAATAGTATTTCCTCACGCTTGCAAACTTGCGGATAAATCTAGTGAATTCAGACTTTCTTTAATTTTGAGTCAGTGGGTGACACCTTGCAACTCTTGTATGTCGCCTATAACGAGGGGACTCTTCTATCAGACATTTCCGGCGCTGTTGTTAAAGCTTTCTCATGAAAAGAATGGTGTGAGCAAAATTATGGCAGGCACCAGCCTGTTCCCTGGATGAAGCCTTATGGAGCTCTCTCAACCTGTTCCCTGGATGAAACCGTCTGGGGTGTAATTTTGCAAGTCAATTTTGGAAGCCCCCATGATCGTGCCTGCATGAGTGCTTTGTGGGATCAGGGCAAAGCTTCCGGTTAAGGTATTCTTTGTTGAATAGGCTAGCATTCTTTCGGTTTTAAAGCTTCCGGTTTTAAATTGCAAATTAAATACAATGAAAGGTGAAATCCTAAGTGTTATAGTTAAAAATATGAAATCATGTGCGTGTCGCAGTTAAAAATAAATATTTCATTTGAATAAGTCACAAAGCTTATTCGAATGAGTTTTTTAAAATTAGCTTTAGAGCTTATTCGGATATCTTAAAAATAAGTAGTTTATTCGAATGAAAGACAGGACTCATTCGAATGATATATGAGAATTTCTGAGATATCTTGATAATATATCCGAATATGTTGAAAACAAATTTTTTATTCGAATGAGAACAATAATTAATTTAAATAAATAGTTGAAAATAAGTTTTTCATTCAAATGAGAAAAATGATTCATTCGAACGACAGATATAAATTTTAACTGTTATATCGAGAGATTATTTGAAGTTTTTCATTTGAATGAGAAAAATGGTTCATTAGAATGAATAGTTAAAAATAAGTTTTTCTCTTTTTTTTTGCCAAAGAAAATAAGTTTTTCATTTGAATGAAAAAAATGATTCATTCGAATGAATAGTTGGAATTTTAATTGTTATCTCGAAAGATTATTTGAATGAGTTGAGAATAAGTTTTTCATTCGAATGAGAAAGGCTATTTATTCATTCAAATGAATAATTTGGCTAATTTGTCTAGTTTTTTGTCATTCTCTATATTGAATTTGTCAATATCTAATACATAATTGTTAATGTTGATTGTTATATCGAGAAATTATTCGAATAAGTTGAAGACAAGTTTTTCATTTGAATGAGAAAAATGATTCATTAATTCGAATAAATAATTTGATTAATCTGTCTAGTTTTTGGTCATTCCCTATATTGAATTTGTCAACATCTAATAAATAGTTGTCAACGTTGATATACCAGAATTTGATTTATTATACTAATTGATCATGCCACGCCGGTGAGATGGAAAGAGTTTGAAGCACATCTATATAGTTGGGGGAGTCACTGGGAGCGAATTGGTTAGAGAAATGGAGGAGCAAGTGGGAACAAACTCGTCAAAGAAATGGGGGAGGAGTAGAGCTAACTCATCGGAGAAATGAGAGAGCGTGGTTGCAACCTTTTCTTCTTTCAGTTTTAGTTTGTGTTCCTTCGCTCACATTTTTAAAAAATCCTTTATGGACAATGTTGTTTTTGCCTTGATATTTTGTAATCTCCATTTGATCTAGCATTCTGATTTGGGAATATAAAAATTTAAAACCCTAATCTATTCTTTTATAATTTTAAAGATTTCTTTTTCTGGGATCCTTCTTCTTTTTTCAATCAGGTGTCTACATCGATTAACTATATTAAAATCGTGAAGGCTTGGGTAGATGCTTATTCATATCAACTGTAAAACAAATTGATATATGCATGTATGCGAGAATTATTTTTCATATTCACCACAATCCCATCAACTCAACCTCAAATGAAGTATTTTTGTCCCTTAATGTTTATTTAATCTACATTAGAGAATACTCCATGCATCAATTAAAATGTATTCATTCTTCAATCTACGAGAAGCATTTTTTTTGAAGCACACATTTTTTTTTATCGGAGACAATTAATTCTATTTGAGACATAATGTGAACATCCCTTAAATAAAATTCAAATATCTATTTATTATATTGTAAAGTACAGATCATTTCGTTAAACTTGATTCTCATTGATTCGAGGAGAAGCACTTGTTGGTTTTTGAAAAGCCTTGTTAAGAAAAAAAAAAAGAAAAAGAAAAGAAAGAAAGAAAGAATCTATAAAAAAGAAAAAGAAAAATGAAGGAGTCGTCGAGGCGGGGGTCGTTTGGACAAAGGAAGGATGAGATTCTGTGGGCCCGCCGCCCACAAAGCCATTGCGGCTAGAAGCGTGAGCACCGTGTAATGCGTCAGGTGTGTGGGGCCCACCTAATTTGCCTTCCGCTTTTGTTCATACGTCACCTTCCTCTCTCCTCACATCCTCCACCGCTCCCTTCCTCTGTCACATTTCCCACAACCCCACTAACGTCTTGATTTGAATTTGATTTTTTTTTTGTCTAAACATGTGTTAGTATTTCCCGAACGTAGGCATTTTTCTAAGACCCACCTGCCCCACTCACCACCCCACATCCATTATTTTATTTTTTCCAAGGAAAAAAATATAGTTTATTGTTTACTTTGTTTTTCAATTAAAGTTTACGTTAAGATGAAGACCCAAAAAGTATATTTATTTTATACCACGTTTTCAAATTTATGCTTTATATATGTATTAGAAAGAAATTACAGTATATAGATACATGATACAAGACACTTTCTATAAGTTGTTTTGATAATTATGGAAGGCATGTTAATAGTTTCAATGAACATTAAATATTTTTTCAAATGTCCATATTTAATAAATGAAATGAGAGAGTTGAAATTAATGTAACGTTTAGTACAATAAAGTTAATATTAATATTTAAATTTTATGATGAATTTAATACATCTGGGACTCCTCTTTATTGTTTTTCTTACATGGTTGCACTTGCAAGACTCTTGTGACCATATTCAGAGGCCCCACATTCAGGAGGCAAATTTTGGATGGATTCTCCAAATCAAAGAAAATTTGACTAGCACATGAATATAGCATTCATTAAAAAAAAAATCTTATCTAATTACTATTTACTCCCTCCGATTCTACCTATGAGTAACACTCTCTTTGTTGAGTATGATCCTATATATGAACAACCATTTTGTTTTGTGCAAAAATTTAATGCACTTTTGCCTCTGATTTTTCCCTCACTTACCCTCTCTCATCATTTGCATAAAGAGTCTGTTTGAAAAAAATTATATATCTTACAAAATCATTGCTTTACTTAATTTTAAATGTTAATCCATTTTACCGAGTAGTTGCCATTTATAAAATAAACCGATAAATGTCCACGTCCAAATGTCGAACTTTCATTCAACAACTGGACTTTGTCACAAGAAAAGGCAAAAAAAAAAAAAAAAAAACAAAGCGTTTGCACTACCACTCACCGGTCTAGGAGACCAAAGCGTTATATTCACTCGCTTTGGGATGGAGTGAGGGGACAAAGTTCAACCATCACTGTCGTCTTTATCAAAGTCGAGACAGCTGTCCGAGTTTCCTTTTCCTAAGTGGGACTACTTATTGACTACGTATACAATAAGTACGACTACTTATTACATTTCACTACTCGCTTATATGATAACCCCGTTGGGTTATCTTCATCGTTGGTGCCGCTGCGCGCATATATAACTCTGCCTTGGAACCCAACAGTGCTTCTGGGAGAGCGAGCTCTGATATCTTACCATAAAGTCACAGAAAGAAAAGAAAATACTTGTTTTTGAGTGTTCTGGTCCAGCTCTGCTGTGCGCGCTCTCTCTCTCTCTCTTCTCCCCCGTGTCTGGTTTATTATCTCTGTTCTGCAGGCATGTCTGGACTTGCCTCCCTTTTCAATCGGGTTGCTTTTGTTCTATTCCGCCATGTTCTTTTTCCTCTATATTTCTTGTTCTGGTTCGGCTTTTCGCAGATTCAAACTTTACTGTTTTCGTGTTCTCAAAACCCTAATTTCATTTCATTCGTGTATTTTTCTCGTTTAACCGTTTTCATGAATGAGCAGTATTAAATTCTCAGGCAAATTATCAGACCTCATTTATGTAATAAATTTTGGGTTTTATTTTTTTTTGTCCCGGCTAAATTATTTTTTTTATTGATTCATTATATTTCGCTATTTAATTATTCGAATGTTCAGGTTCTGTCCGCTTCTAAGTGCGTCTCTGTTTCTGACTGTTCTGACATTTTGTCAGGACTCGAAAATTGTGTAATGCGGTGCCTGGCTAGTTAAAACCAGATAATTTAATGTTCCTTACGAAATGTTCAACCAATTTAGGGTGAATATATCTTTATTGGGATGAACATATATCTTTTGAACATAGAACCTTTCTGGGATTGCTCGTATAACAACCTCACTGCTAGTGTTTGATTTAGAGGCTGCAGATATAAGCAAGGGGAACGTTAATGGCGGCTTCGCTTGGCAGGGACCTGATCTTCCTGATCCTGCAGTTCCTGGACGAAGAAAAATTCAAAGATACCCTTCACACGTATATGCTTGGCAATCTCTCTTCCCTTTTATAAAAAGCTTGGAACAAGAATCGATTTCTTGCTGCAATACTTGTACGAACTAACATCTGACCATTTTTGTAAAAAGCTTGGAACAAGAATCCGCATTGTTCTTCAACTACAACTATTTCGAAGAGCAGGTGCTCAATGGAAACTGGGATGAAGCGGAAAGGTATCTTCTGGGATTCACCAGACTAGATGATAACAAGTTTTCGATGAAGGCATTTTTTGAACTTCGGAAGCAGAAATACCTCGAGGCCTTGGATAAGTAAGTCTGGTTTCGAAATGTTAGACTTCCCAATGTGTTTTCTCTGGTCTTTCTTTTGGGTCATTGCTTGAAAGAAAACTTCACCTGCTCAATCCCTAAAATTTTCAGGCTTGATCGTGCGAGTGCTGTGGATATCCTATTGAAGGATCTGAAGGTGTTTTCCTCTTTTGATGAAGATTTGTTCAAGGAAATCACCCACCTTATTACTTTAGATAATTTTCGGTGTGTTTTCTTCAGAAGCATCGGTTAGTGTTGATATTGATGTATAATGATGTCGCATGATTAATGCGGTGATATTTTGCAGGGAAAATAGCTTCCTCTCTAATTACAGAGATGCAAAGACTGCAAGAACTATGATGGTGCCGGAACTCAAAAGGCTCATCGAAGCGAATCCTATTCTTCATGATAAAACGGAGTTACCACAGCTAAGAGGTTCAAGATTGAGAAGTCTCATTTATCAGAGGTAGAATCCCAGCAACGATGGTGTTCTTGCATTATGCTTCTATAAAACGAAAACCTTGCAGCATTTAAGTATCACAACATGTTATAATCTCTTCATAATTTCTCGCTGTACTTGTATCAATGTGTAACTAACTGGCTTTAATCTCGGCATCACAGTTTAAATTGGCAACATTCACTTTGTGAAACTCCGGTACAAAATCCTGAACTAGGAACTCTCTTCGTGGATCATAATTGTAGAAATTCAAGTGATTTGGCACAAATGTCAGCGAGCAGTCAATTTGTATCTCCTAAACCAAGACCTGAGGGCTTTCATCCAATAGGTGGAGCCACTGGGGTGAGTAAACAAGCTAGCATTGAGCGACTGTTTATACTATACATGGTTAATGGTTGCTTGTACAGATTACAGAAGTTTCTCCTGAAAAAAAAGTTAATTTTTACTTTCTATTTTTCACATCAAAGCTTCCATTTCATCCCCAACCAACTTCACTTCAAACTCCTGTCACGACATGGATGCCTAATCCCTCAAACATTATGCGTCCAGTACTTCCCGGAAGCATCAATTATAGTGGCCTGTCATATCCAGGTAAAGTTGTGTGTTGTTCCTTATATTGTATGTAATGTGACAATATTTTCCCTCTTCAATTTTATTCCTTTTTTGGTGCCTGATACAGGAGCAATGGCAAAGGGTCCTGGGGTTACTGATGAGATGTGCAGGTTAAGGATATCTGGGATTCCAGACAAGGTTAGTTGATTCCAATGCCTTAGTGAAGTGAACGTTGGTTAAGTATAAGTCATCATGCATTCTTGGGTGATATGTCTGAAATTTCTGTAGGCCATTCCTTCTGCTGCATGTCCTACTCAAAGTCACAACTTAATGGTTCTTCAAACCCATGATTTGCCAAAGACTGTTGTACGGACACTGACCATGTGGTCAAACCCCACAAGCATGGATTTTCATCCTATTCATCAAATGCTACTTCTAGGTTGGTTCAAATTGGCTTTTTCTTCATGAATCTTGCCTCATTACAATGATTAATATGAAACATCTTTCATTTTTAAACTTTTGGTTGATCTGGTTCATCTTCAATTTGATTTTTTAGTTGGAACAAGCTTGGGAGACATAAGTTTGTGGGATGTTCCTTCGATGGGGAGGTTGTTCGCTAGAAATTTTCAAGTATGGGATATTGGTGCAAGTTCAATGACTTTAAAGGCGAGAATGCTCTTATTTCTTTTGGCTTTAAATACGTAGCATGTTTTGATGAAAAAAAAAAAAAAAAACTTCTGATATTTAAATTGCTCCAATGAAATCCAGGCAACACTAGTTAAAGATCCATCTATCTCAGTAAGACGTATATTGTGGAACTCTAAAGGTTCATTATTTGGTACGCATGTTGCCTTACTAAGAAAATTGTTGGAAACTTTAGAATTACTATTGCAGAAATTATTGTACCTTTTTTAATTTTGGTGCAGGAGTTGCATATTCGAAAAGCATGATTCAGTTATACTCCTACCATGGCATTAACGACATTCGACCACATTTGGAGGTGTGTTTGTCATCCTCACAAGTGCATGTTTTTACTAATAAATTGTTACTTATTGTTTAACATCTTTTTAACCCCAGATTGAAGCCCATGTTGGAAGTGTAAATGATCTGGCATTTTGCAGCCCCACAACAAAACTGTGTGTGCTAACTTGCGGTGATGATAAAACCATCAAGGTTGGTTTTGAAAATTAATTAGGATGCTAGTGAAAGAAGCATAATTACTCATTTGCGTACATGTATAAATTTAGCTTTGGGATGCTTCCACTGGCGTAAGAGTTTGCAGTTTTGAAGGCCATGATAGTGCTGTATATTCTGTGTGCCCACATTACAAGGAAAATATTCATGTAAGGTTTACTTTTGTGTGAATGATCTCATATTTCTTGCCTACACAGATGGTTTGGTTTTGGTTATTAATATTTACCCATTATTCCTTAGTTTCTATTCTCCACATCAGTGGACGGAAAAATTAAAGCATGGTTATATGATACATTGAGCTCAAGGGTTGACTTTGATGCTCCTGGTCAATCCTGCACAACGATGAGTTATAGTGCGGATGGGAGCAGGTTGATTCTTGACTTGATCATTTACTCTATTGCAATGGTTAGCTTTTGTGATTTAACTGCTAAGTGAACATGCTGCATGGGTCATATTTGCAGGCTATTTTCCTGTGGAACCACTAGAGAAGGGGTGTCACATATAGTCGAATGGAATGAAAAAGAAGGCACCATCAAAAGATCTTACCAAGGACTTCATAAACATTCTTTAGATATCATTCAATTTGACATGACCAGGAATCAGTTCTTGGCGGCTGGTCATGACTATTCAATAAAATTTTGGGATTTGGATAACATCAATCCGTTGACAAGTACTGATGCTGAAGGAGGACTACCAGTGAGTTCTTTTAATGGAAGGTTTAAAGTCTTAGAATGCCTTTTTCCTGAACTCTGATATTTATATATCTTCTCCACTGTGAAGGCTAGTCCTCGAATCCGATTCAACAAGGATGGCACCTTATTGGCTGTTACTGCTAATGATAACAAAATAAAAGTGCTAGCAACAGTTAATGGTCAGCATTCGATGCGCCCGATGAAGGTGTGCAACATTCATATGTTCCTCTGATGTTCTGCATTAGTCCTGTAATGCTATTTAGATTAACTGCTGCTATTTTGCTGGTTGCTTTGCATTAACCTTTGCTTACATACAGCTGTAGTGAAGTGCTACTTATATATGTATTAAATTACTTTGACTAAACTTGCAGAATGGTGAGGCGAGAACCTTTGATGATGTAAAACCTAAATTGACTAAGGCATTGGTCCCACCAAAGACCTGGAAGTTCACTGAAATCAATGAAGCGTCTCAATTTAGGTCACTAAGACTTGCAACCAGCATCAGGATAGAAAAGGTACATAAATGCTATCATAGTGCGTAGATACTCTCATTATTCATTGCCATTGCTAATTGGTAAAACCCTTAGTTTGCACAAGAAATTTCATCACAGTAAAATGTGGCAGCAGAAGAAATTATAAGCCCATTCTATCTTGAGCAATAGCATAATAGTTTCCATAAGTTTCAGCATGGTCTCATGCCAGACACTAGTTATTCATTATTGAATTGTGTTCTTACAACTGCAGATCTCAAGATTGATGTACACTAGCTCAGGAAGTGGAATTTTGGCACTGGCATCAAATGCCATTCATTTATTCTGGAAGTGGCCACGCAATGATATTAATCCCAGTGGCAAGGTTAACTTTTGTTCTTCACATATTTCTCTCAAGGTAATCTGCATCATGTGCGGTTATTGAAAAAAATTTTCCTTCTTTGCTTAGGCAACTACCAAGGTTACTCCTCAGGTTGTTCAGCCAACACGAGACACAGTAATGATCAATGACTTGACTGACAGTATAGCCGGAGAAGCTGTGCCATGCTTTGCTTTGTCCAAGAATGATTCTTATCTTATATCGGCATCGGGAGGAAAGGTTTCTTTGTTCAACATGCTGACGTTCAAGGTAATCTTATCACTCAATAATGGAACTTTTCAGTTATGGTTGGCCTCCTTATCTGTGAAAGTTAGCTTATGAGAATTTGCTGTCTAAAGGTATTGCAAGGTTGAAGCTCAAGTTTTCAGAAATTAATTTGATCGAACTATTTATCTCATTTCTGGCCTTAAATTTTGAATTGATTATCATTCAGTGATTAAGTGTTCTCTGTTAAACCACAGATAATGACAAGTTGTATGTCCCCACCACCAGCAGCAACATCCATTGCTTTCCATCCTTTTGACAATAACACTATTGCTGTTGGCACAGATGATGATTCAATCCATATATACAATGTTCGCACAGATCAGGTACAGTGCAGCATATGATACGTCTCTCTGATGCTCAATGAATCAAGATACACAGAATTCTCATATTTTCATGTTACAGGTAAGCCATCGGTTAAGGGGTCACTCCAAAAAAGTTACCGGCCTTGCTTTCTCTCATTTTCAGAATCTACTTATTTCTTCTGGGGAAGATGCTCAGGTTGGTTGTTTGTTTTTACTGCAATTCCTTATGCTTTATTCGCCCGTTACACAGAGACTACAGATTATTGCATCAGCTGTTCTAAGTCTGACACGACTTGATGCATTAACTGACCTTTCTTTTCTTCATCCTTTTCTTTTCATCCCTTCATAAGATTATAAGATGGAACTCAAATACTTGGGCGAAGGAGAATAGTGCCTTCCTGCAGATTCCAGAAAGAAGGACACCCAGGACAATCCCTACTAAAGCGGACATCTATCTTCAGTTTCATCAGGATCAGGCACATTTCCTTGTTGCACATGAGAGTCAGATAGCTATATATGAGACATCTAAGCTTCAATGTGTGAAACAAGTATGTTCTGTAGCATTTAACTTTTTCGAGATTCTAGACACATTTCCAAATTGCGTGATAAACTAATGTGGTTAGAATAACTTGTTTACCTCCACACTGATCACATTACAGTACAAACACATCAGTTCTCTAGCTTTTCACAGCTAACTTGAAACCATGGACTGTCTTTGCTACTTCTATGATACCTATTGTCTAAATGTACGGAATGCTTATAACTATTGACCTATTTCCCACGAAAGTATTATGCATGAGGCACTTGGTTTTTGTTCTTATACTTCGTACACTAATCAGTATCTTGTGTTTTTCGTGTTTTAGTGGGCTGTAGGGGAGTTCATGGCACCAATTTCCCATGCCACGTTCTCTTCCAGTTGCCAGCTAATCTACTCCAGCTTCATAGATGGAGTAATACTAATATTTAGTACTTCAAATCTCCAGCTGCAATGCCAGATTAATCCCAGTGCTTATCTTGGTTCTTCTTATGCCAGGTACTTCGCATAACCTGTAATCCCTCTGCCCAATGTTATATCTAAGATGGCATGTTATTGAACATTTACAGTCCGTGAGACTGGTCTTGTCAATGTCATAAATGAATGGTGATTTAATTGTCAAAGTATTTTCATTATCCTTTTAATTGTCATGAGTTCACATATTGACAAATAGGTAGACCAAGGGATGCGTTCAGCCAACCCTCGTGGCAGAGAAGATAAATGCTATTAATCAGCTCCATGCCCTTGAGTTTATTTATTTTAAAAAAAATGCAATCATCTACGTATGGAAAATGATGTTTAATCACAAAATCAAGTATTCTTCCTTTATGTCGAGTTAAGTGGTAACAATGCCCTTATGTATTACACTTGTTTGTTTTGCAGAGGTTCTGGCCTATACCCTTTTGTGATAGCAGCCAATCCGCAAGATCCAAACCAGTTTGCCTTGGGGTTAACTGATGGTGGGGTTCAAGTTATTGAGCCACTTGAATCTGAAGGCAAATGGGGAGTGCTCTCACCAGTTGAGAATGGATCTTCCAGCAATACAATGGCTTCCTGCATCTCAATTGGTTGACCTCGCAATCGTAATGGGGGTAGGCAAGGAACCAAAAGCAGGGAGACATCCCTAACTTATCTTTTACTTGCGATAAAGAAATTTCGTATCCATTGTAGTTTCTGTTGTCAGATTGTACATAGCAGAATACTCACTGGTGATGGTTCCTTGAAATGATTGTTTTATGGAATTTATGCAATGGAACGTACCTTGGCGGTTCTTTGTGGACAAGAAAGTACTTGATTGAAGGAAACAAAGAGGATAACAAAATATATCGTCACTTAAAGCATATGCAAATGGCAGAACAGTAGTGTATGATTGCTAATGTCGATAAGAAAGTGAGCAGATTTGCATAAAAGCCTCAGGTTCTAAAAAATACGCTAAGATTGACTACCAGAAATTTAAAACTACTGCATGACAGTATAATAATATATATTTCTTTGGGCATCTTTTTGTCATGACAAAATTCTTGAAACAATGGGTCATTCACTATCTAGCTACTGCTGCCAGCGCCAGGTAAAAAGCTTGCCAATGATGGAACTCCTTGATTCCTCATTTCTTCTTGGGCACGCCTCATTTCTTCTGGATCTGTTGCCACCAAAATATAATGAAACCATCAGCAGCAGTTATGCGGAATAATACATTCTGCTTTAGCTCTATAAATGATCAAATAATTTCCATTGAACAGAATGTTCAAGAAAAAGGAGGCGTCATCACATCACTTAAACGTGTATAGCAACAAGAAAGCAAACACAAGACAAGACACTCAAGACGGGGCAGAATAAATATGATGGGTGCACCCGGAAAAGGTAAAAGCAAATTACATAATGGAAAACACTCCAGCAAGAACATGATGCAGGGAGCTGAGCAAGAGGTTTTTCATCAATGAGATCTGACAATGAAACCTGGTTCTGTGCAACCTGAATGAAATAGATAACTCTTGAATATATTGTACTTGGAAGGAAAATTTTTCTGCGCTTGCGTTTCAATAGTCTTTGTTCATTTGACGTATGCTTAGAAAATGGGAGATAGAGAAACAATCACTAGCCTCAAGAAATTATGCAGATGGAAACAAACAATACGCCGCCCTTCCAAGGCAGCAATTACAGCCATACAGACATGCAAAAGAGTCACAGTCGCAAAGAAATGAAATAAGTTTCAATGCAAGTTCATGAACATACCCATATTCTCCATTAATTTGGGCATGACGAACACAACAAGCAGCATAAATCCCATCATCAGACCCATTGGGCTCTTCACAATGGACATAATAGAAAAGGGTTCCCTAATCTGTAATGAAAAAAAGATGGTATGATGGCGGATATTCTAATAATAATTTGAAAGGGAGAAGAAAGAATCATGAAGAACAACTTGGAGTATGTAATCAAAATCAACCTCATAATATAGTTCCTCCCTTAATGGCTCCAAGACAAACTCACTGAGCCCTCTCCTATTCTCTGTCAGAGCTGCATGAATTTTGCCCGGGTTTCTGGCACTAACATCAACTCGTACCTATTTTATTGTGAATCGAATTTAACAAAAGTAAACGTAGGGAAAAAAGAGAAAATAAAATATGGATAAATTAATAAGGAAAAATTTAAGATGAAATTGCAGTAGAGAACCAACCGGGGAAAAGAAATAGCCTATTGCAGCAACTTCAATCAGGTGAGTCCCTGCTGTCACATTATGGCTTTGAGCAGGCAAGTTAAGAAATTATCTCAGCACTAGCTACAACCTCTCAAAATCGAGGAGGAGGAATATAAGAGGGAAGGAGGCTGATTACCATCCTCTAATAATGCAAATTCAAACAGAGGTATTAAACAAGTTAAAATCAAAGGATACAATGAAAAATATCCATCAGGTCTCAGAAATGTAACTCTTTGACCACCATTGAGTATGACCTTGACATTAGAAACTTTTCCAGGAAGACCAAATTCCTTTGTTCCCAAACCTGCCAAGAAGTTCTGCAGCCGTCAGAGTTGGTTACTAACAGATCAACTCAGCTTCACCTTATATTTTTCCATAAATAGATGTATTTGCAAATGCCTGGACTATGGAGCACTAAAAATTACCAACATACAACCAATTTGTATAGCAGAAATGCAAACGAGGATGGTAGATGTGTGACAAGCAATATGAATTACGGACAATAAGTAATTATCAACACCCCCTAAAACCTCTCAAAACCTGAGACTATGTCAACTAGATCTAACTCAACCTTCAGTCCACGACTATCAGATATATACTCTAGGTGACAACGAACACTGAAAGATTCTGGAGACCCTTGCCTTGTCTCTACAATTGAATCTATTCAAAGTTATCTCATCCTTTTCCAGATGAGATGCATCAGCAAGCAACAAATACTTTTCTTTTGAACACAATGCATCAAATAATGAATAAAAACTTGATCCGATTGCCCAAAAAAGAACATGAACAAGAGCAACAGACAAGTGCAATACCCATGTCCTTGATAAAATTTGAAAGAGATCAAATTTAACTAATCACAGCCATCATCAACTATTGCTCTCCGAATGATACAAGTCTAATCAATCAGTACGACGTGCAAACTGATTCTTTACCCCCTTCTTTTTTTGACGTCATGAGGTTTGAACTAATCACAACCTACAACCCACCCCACCCAAACCAGTTACCGCATGATAACTGAATCACATTTTTTCATGATGCATGCCACAGTATTAGTCAGTGTTCAAGGTTTCAGGGAAACTTCTCATCTTAATAGTAGAATCTGATATGAATTAACATTCAATTTATAGATCATTACTTAAACATAGTGACCTAGGGCTTGATGTCCAAGTTCAACACATCCCGTTTAAAGCATTAGTAAAATTATGGTCGCTCCTGACATTGAAGGGCAGAGGTCTCCAGATGTACCCCGCGTGTCAGTGCCTCGGTCCCAAAGCCCAGATATTTTGTGATCTTATACTGGGCAACGAGCAAAGAAAGATCGCCATAATCAAACGGAATCGGGACATAAACTCACATGAACCATCAATCTAAAATTTGAATTCAAGTTCTATTAAAAAGTCCTCGAATTTAAGATAAATCATACTTGGAATCTTCACACGACCACTGATAGGGTAACCCTCAGCAGACCTGCAAAATTTACATTTATCAGAGGATCATATCAATGCCAATATTCCCAAACCAACCTTCCTAGGTTTGCACTGGGAAGAAAACTTCAGGGAAATAGTGGACAAAGTACATCAAATATTAGAAGGAATGCAAAATCAATAACTGAATTATCAGCAAAATGATAGTAAATAAAAATTAAGTTGAAAAAAAAAAAAAAATCGTACCCAGTAGCATGAGCGAAGGATGAGGAGAAAACCGAGAAGCATAGCTGCAGGAAAAGAGCAAGTAGGAATCTTTTGGAATGCATGGCCGCCTCCAGAATGGGGCAGTGAGTTATGGAGTGTTTTAAAGAGCCGATCGAAACCAAAGCTATATTTCTTCGGGCCTCGTCCCCGGAAGAAGCTGATATTTGCAAGATTGACGATTGGCCGGCCGGAGAGAAGAGTATCGTTTGGGATGGGAGATAATTTTTTATTATTTATTATTTTTGAGTGAAAGAGGATTTTATTGCTGTAATCTGTACAGTACAGAAGTCACTATGAGTGCATATTTACAATATAGATGAGAAAATAGAAAAACTCCTTCTTCTTCTTTTTGCCAGGGAGAAAATAGAAAAACTTCGTCTAACAATTTTTACGATTTATATTTTCCCTATATTTATTCTGTCTATAATTTAATTTTCCTGCTTCACATTCAAATTTATACAAGCTATATTGCCTAGTTAGTCCCAACCAGAAAACTAATTTATGATCTATACCTTTTTCCCAATATTTATTCTTCTTATAATTTCATTTTCTTTAAATTATATATTTGTTATATTTCTCTACATTTTAATTACAAAAATCAATAAAAAAAATTACACATACATTACTCCTCCGAAAGCCTCTTTGTAGTCTAATCATCTAGGACAGTATTTACTTTTGATCTTCTATTCACATGATTATATTATTGTCCGTCACAAAAACTAGTATGAATTCCAATCTTTGCAGGAGAATTCTTTATAGGATGCGGGAGGATAAATATGTTAACTCAATTAAATATTTTATTTGACATTTAACTGTTAAGAGACGCACGTAGAAAAAGACAATTAAATCTTTTTATTTTTATTTTCATATAATTTTATTATTTAAAAAGGGTCATTTTATATTTAATTAATTATTAGAAAGATTTAATCTACATTTTAAGTATTTTGAATCATTTTAAGAATCCTTATGATAGAGTTTATATTTTAGAATATTATTATAAATATATAATTATCAATTAGGAATCTCAACTATATTATTTAATATCAATATCATTGATTTAATTTAATTAGTTAATATCATTTTATTATATCTTTTTTAACATTTTAAATCAAATTAGGATTAATAAACTTTCTTATTTAAAAAATAAATTGCATTCAGTTATTTCATAATGAATAAGAAGTTTTTACTCAATAAGTATTAATTTATAGTTTATATTCTGGATAGAATATGTTTAGATTACAAAATAGTCATCAACTCTTATAAAACTTTTTATAACTAAAGATACAGAAATAAATTTCTCTAAAATTTTAGTTGATCGGTTAAATTGTAAAAGTTTAATCAACTTTTAGAAACTTTTTTAATTAAGCATCTAGAAACAAATTCTTTTAAAATTTTAAGTGATTAAATGATTAATTTCCGAGGATTTATCCAGCAATCCCCTATGAATTCTATTCCCTCTAACATAATCGATCAGACCCTTTGTGATGTCAACAGAAAAAAATAAACTGGAAAATTGAATATGACGCTTTATGTAAAAATGACAAACAGAAACAGCCTTGCTAACAGCAACGACTTAATCATGTTCACAGCAAATACCTCCTCACTCTCTAGGATCATATACACGGCCAACGAATACAGTATAAGATATACACCCTCTTGCCCTTTTTCTTCCTTTCTTCTATTTCCTTTATAAGGATGCCAAACCAGGCCGAGGTATTTGTGGCACAGCACCCAACCAGGACAGTGGACCGCCCAGTAAAAAAGAATGTGTTTTTGAGAGATTAATAATATACGGTTCAACACAAAATGCTACAATCCCCACTTCTTTGTGAGCCGGTCTGAAAGATTAGCTATCACAAACCCCGCAAACACCTGCCAAAAGACTTCTGCTTTTAATGGGTAAAAAGGAGGGGGGGGGGACCGCATATATGATGATATCAAAAGAGATTACAAAGTACCTGAGCTGAGCCTAGAACATATATTGCTGAATAATGCCGACCATGGATAACCATGTCAGCCACCATAGCAAGAGGAATGGTGAGTGACATGCCCAAAGTGGCCACGAGGGGGGTAGTCCATACAACACTAAGTGCCCTGCATGGATGAGCAGAATTTCTAACATTAGAATTTGAGCACCTGCGAGCAAGCGCATGAATTATTAAGATTGATCTCATGTTACCATAAATAGTCCGAGAGTACGCTTCCAACAAATCCATTAGCAAGAACCACTTCATCCAATTTAGCAGAGTGGGGAATCGAAAATTTAGGCTCTATTCCTAAAGCTGTCAGCGGCCAGACTGAGAGAACATAAATCCGAGAATCAGTGATCTACTTAGCAAAGCAAAGTAATGAGTAAGCATAGAAGCATGGCAACCAGAAGACTTACTAAGCCACCATAGGGCAACAAGTGTAAACAATCCGATGTATCCGAAAAGCTTTTGCACATCAACCCTTTCTCCCTCTTCACCAGAGAATTTTTTCAGAAGAACTGTAACATAATATTAAAAGAAATGACCGTGATTCATCAAAAATTCAAAACTACCTCACTGAACAAAGAACTGATTTAAGTAACAGCTGAGAAATTGCCTAACCAGTAAAGAGACCATATGTAATGGCTGAGAGAAGGCCAAAAAGATCTCCAACCAGAGAGCGTTTCTCATTGCTGAACACAAATATCAACTGTCAACGCCCAAAAAAGAAAAGCATTACAAAGAGCAAGGTAATAATACATTAAGTCTACATAAATGTGAATATCATCTAAAATGACGATTGGCTAACAAATGACTCTATTCCGTTTTAATTGTCTTAAGAAAAATAATTGTTGACTAAGCTTTCATATGATTTGTGATGATCCCACTGAGCATTAATGGTGGGAGGTTTTAAAGATCCCACATTGCATGCCAGTCTTAGTCTCACATGCAGATATGGTTTTTTCCTGTCCTTTCTGAGGAATGTGCTTCTTTCTTGTTTTAAATGACGGACATTAGCATTTCAAATTTAAAAAATAAATGCAGCGTTTCACAGCTTCTCATTCAGCATAGAGCAGAAAAAAATGTATTCAACTACATGAATATCAGTTCGGTTGTGCTCTAGTTAATCAGTTAAATTCAGATGAGAATGTAGGCAATGTGATCATGAAAATAGAGAAAAGGCTTACTCAGCATTGTATTGTGACTCATCTGCAGCCCAAATTTTCCCCATAGTTGTCATGACAACCCCAGCCATACTGACAAACACAGCAACCACTTTGGCAACATTTAAAGAGTCTTGACCCATGGATGCACCAATGAAAAGAGTGAAAAGTCCTGAAGTAGATGATAACACTGTTGTGCTTGCAACACTTGTACGTGCAAGGGCAGCATTTGATAGATACTGAAAGCAACCAAAAAAAAAAAAAAAGTTTACTAAACTCAAATTTTCATACCCTGATGTCGTCACAGAACGACATTGAAGTCTCAGTTAACCATGGCCCATGGATGACTAAAGAAACAGAAATTGATGGGAGACTATAGGGCCTACTATGCAAGAACTATAGTAGACTGATTTATAGAATCAGTATAACAGTATGTGTAATTTAGCAAATAACGAAGGTTTGAGTCTGAGAAAAGACACGGAAGGAATCTCTGCTTACCAATATAATCAATACATGCTTGATTTATAGCATAATACAATCAAATATATGAAGAAAAACTTATTCGTAACATGTTAAAGATATCAGATAATAATCATGCATGTCTGCATGTGTGTGTTGCGTTACAAATATGGGTGAAAGAATACCTATTCATATATCCACTAGCACCCTAGTTAATGACTTGTCAAATAATGAGGGAGAGCAGAAAAAACATAGAAGGACTAAAAGTGTTTAATCATGTAAGAATTCAGTTATATTTCAGTTATTCTCGTAGAAAAGACTTATTTATGAGCATCAGCAATATAATCCTGATATATTTTTAATAGTCAATTCATGGCTGGTTTTAACGGTCAGGATATTCAAATAAGTCAAAACTGACATATACAGTTTTAACATACGACCAAAAAAAAACATATGAATCTAAAATCCTTTGCACACAAGAAGATATCATTTGAAGTAACTCACCTCTGTCAAAAACCAGATAGGGGCAATGAAAAATCCATAACTAGCAATTTCCCAAGCAGTAAGTTCCTTCTCTGCCTTCGGCACATGCTTATCACTGTGTCTAGCTATCAATGGCTTTCCTTCAGCAGGAGCTGAAAGGTCTAATTCACTGTCTTTTAATATTTCCAGTTCAAAGTGTTTCTGCGCTCCATTGCCTTTGAGAGGAGAAACAATCCCAGAAGCAGGCTCATTCTTGCTCTCCACATTTTTACCAGTTTTTGAAGTGCGGTGTTTAAGTAGATTGCACAACCAGTCCTTAATGAACGCAAGTGGGAGGTAAACTACCATGAGAGAAGCTCCAAGATATGTCACTGCAAATGGCTGTTTATAATCTGTAAAAATATCCTGTCAAGAAAGATAATGTTCAGAATAGCATTATCGAATGCTAAAATACCTTAAACTGTTAATAATTGTACATTTTTTAGACATTCAGAATACCCCAATTTTCCTAAATGTATATGTAGACATAAAGCTTAGACGCTATCACATTGCATGGTGATGTGTGCCGCAGAAAGATGCCCCCTGAACTAAATTTCAATATACTAGATCATTTTTTTATGAAATACATCATGAGTGGATCAGGATTCCTAGGAAGCAAACAAGAAGGCAGATGTGAAATGCCAGGTTTCTAGAGAACCTGATAACTCGTAGCTACAATATTTCAAGCATAATGTCTTCTGGTTCTGGGATGATATAACAGCACGAGATTTAACAGGACGTGTCTTTCATCTCCTTACAGTATCCAAGAAACAAGCTAGTAATACGCATCCTGCTTTCAATAGCTACGTCAACAGAACTTTGATCTTTAATAGAGGGTTTTATGATTGAAATATGAAGATTCAAATGGTTGGTCGATAGGAATCTTATTTCTTGGGATGCTTTAACGCCAAGTCTCAATAAGCCAAAAGATCAACTTGCATCCATCTCTGAAGCACACAGACTCCCAAATGAATTGCGTGGTTAATAGGCTGTGAAACATTATGGCCTAAAGATAACCCTAGAATCATTTAATAGGTATCAAAGAAGTCTTTATTTAAAAAAAGAAAATAATCAAAGAAAGCAGGTCTCAACACAAAAGGCACGCGAATAGAAACATATACAAGAGCATTCACAAAATAAATCCTACACAAACTGCAAAAGAAGCTTAAATAGAGTTTTATTCAGCACAAAAAAGTGGTAAAAGGTCACCTGAGTGACTTCGGCCGAGGTGACCCAAATCAGAACAACGGCGGCTATAAGGAACAAACCAGCCTTGTATTTCCAAACCATGTTTGACCAAACTATGCCCAGCCGAAGAAAGCTCAGGAATTGCAAAGATCTGCAGGGCTCGGAGAGATCTCTGAAACTACCTTCAAGACGTCACTGCAGCGACGTCGATGGTTGAGATCCTCGTTAGCAAAATCTCAAATCTTGCGTGCTTCCTAATTCTAGCCAGAGAGAGAGAGGAGAAAAACAGATTAAACAAAAAAAAAACCCTCCTTTTTGCGGCAAATCCGAAGCAATGCACTGAGGGGAACGAATATAAGATGGGAGGGAGGATTCTTGCAAAAGAAAAGGTTCAGAGTAATGGAGGGAGGGAAGGAGAGGGAAGTGTTAAAATTAAGTTTCGGTTGTCAAATTGTCATTACTTACTACTTCAAAAATCTCTCACATGTACTACCGGAATGTGACTTAATTTATTTCTGCCCTCAAAGCTACCAAATAAATACAACTAATAACAGCCTTCAATGCCATCATTACACGATGTTCTGTCTTAAACACCCCTTTTCCTCTCTCTGTCGGTCTTTTATCCATCCTTGTCTGTCTTTAATAAATTTGTAGAGTACTATTTTTTTTTAATCGACAACCCACAATAAATCTGTATTTACTCCTTAAAATAGATAGACATGTGCTTGTGGATATCTGTATTTGCCTTCCGAAGGCAGAGCTTAACATCGGAATTATGATATCATCAAATTGGGAAATAATTTAAATTGAGCGGAGGGACCAAAAGATGAAGTGGAATTTTCGGATCATAATTGAGTTAGTTGATAGGTCATTGATGGATTGACAAATTTAAACATTAAAAATATGGGAACAACTAAACAGCGGTATTGTAAAATATTTATCAGTTGAGAGACCCACTGGAGATCATCACCGTGGTGTTTTAATTAAAGACAGTGAACTTGTGCTTTGTGACGGGGGGAAGCCTGCATTTTCAAATTAGGTTCAATATTGGAGAGAATATTGTGAGGGATAAACTTGATGGAGCTAAAATAATCCTTTTTTTTCTTTTCTGTAAATAAATTTTAATCAGAAAAAAATTACATGGGGTCGTTGGAATATTTATCAGCCTTATCCCTCCAAGTCAAAGTAGACACGCTTATTGTATTTCCACAAAATAGCGAGATAGGTCAACTTATTGTTATTAGTGATGATATCTTGTTGGGAAGATTTTTCAGCCTAATTAAATCATGTAATATCGTAAGCAGTGTCTAGAAATGGAGCTCAGATCCAATATTGTGAGGATATAGAATCAAATGGTCTTAATTCCGTGCAATTTCTTTAACTCAAAGTAAAAATTTATTTTACATTCCATGTGTGAAAGATCATATTCCGTTAAATTTAAAACGTGTAAGAATCATATACTAGTGTTAGGATTGGCATGGAAGCGTTTGGCAAAGAATTGAATATTAAAGTTTAATTACTCTTAATCTTGCAATCAAAGGTGAGGGCTTGGTTAGTCAATAAAATATTTAGGTATATTGTTTGACAAAAAGGTATTATCTTATTCACGTGTTTTATTTTGCATTTTTTAACTTTAAACCGCCTTATATAATTTTTGATCACCATATTTTTCTGCAATAAGATAGGCACCACACCCGGCTTTCATTTAATGACGAGGTGGGTAATGATGAAATATATGATTATGTAATTTGTACTTTTTGATTGTGGTTTGGTATGAATGAAGATCCTCTTTCCATTAAAACAAAAAACAAACAAAGGTTATTGAGGAAACTGAACAAATACATAAAGAATTCACACACTTCGAAATTTGTGGGAATTAAATAGTACCCTTGGCGCTTATCAAAATTTATTTAAGTTATTAGATTATATATTTTCAATTTATAATTGAGATAAATTGGTTTTAAAAATTTATAAATATAAAAGATTTAAATTAATTTAGCTAACTTCCTTAATTCCCAAATTAATTAACAGAGTATTATATTAAAGAGTGAATGTAACTTTTTAGTAAATGAATCAATAACTGACACACTTTCCGCAAATTATATAATTGAAGATCCGTATCGGCTGCAAATGGACGTGTACCAGCAATTCTACCCAACTTTAGGAATGGAAAATTCACGATGAGGAGTCAACTCCACAAAAGGTGGTGTAACTCACAGAGGAGTCCACAATTTCAGAAAAGAAAGGAACCACCATTACCACACGCTCACACATATCACCACTCATCAGCTCCTGGTCAAGTGGCCCAAGTCAGCATCCATTCATATTTTATGTCTTTTCCCGATTACCACTTAGATCAGCAACTAACTCACATGGATGAGAAATGATAGCAACAAAAAAAGGAACGTAAACATTTTCCTTTCCCTACTCATATTCTCTCTCTTTTTTCTATTTTTTTTTCCTGCTTTAGAATCAACGCAGGGAATTTTCACTGGAGTTAGATTCATATTAAAACTAACCATCACCACATAATAAATAATTATAGCCTTGCAAAACCTAAAATTAAAATCATTATAGTTTCTTTCAAGAAGAAAGAATTGTTTAATATTGCAATGAAAAGCAATGTTGAGCTTTCTCATGCGTATATATTCAAAGTTTAAAAGTTTTGATGTGATTTACTAATCACAGCAATGAGATAGCCATAACATGTGTCAAATTGCTGAGTCAAAATCCTCAAAATTATAACAAAGGCGAGAAAAATGAAATAATCATAGTTTTCACCTTGTTTTGCGAAATATCAAAAGTTTATGATTGATCCCGCTTCTTATGTTGTGGTTTCCACTTAAAATGCAATGAAATCTTTCCAGATGAAGATCCATTTAAGATATACGTGTTCTGAAATTCACCTTTTAAGATGATCCTAGTGAACGTCAAGATCACTCTTCCAATTTTTTCCTGCAATACCCATATACATTTCACTTATCTCTTATATGTTATAGTGATTTGAGAAATTATTACAGCATAAGATCAAGATGGCAAACTGATCATTCCAGGACTAGATATATTATTCTGAACAGAAACAGCATTAGTATGATAGAGTCAAGAGAAGTCACCTTCCCAAAAGTATCATGATCCCAGACCTCAACAATTAGCAAGTCATGCAACGCATCCTCCACAACGAAGTCAAATGTTTGATTCCACACTGGGTTTAGACATTCGTTTACAACCTGAGAGCACAACAGTCAACATACTGTGACTAATTAATAACTGCAGAGAAACTATATTATCTTAGTTCACAGATGAAGTCAATATCAATGTGACACCTACGTTTTGGTTCAATTCAAAATGAGAAAACATTTTAGTAACCCTTATGATAACCGACTTACACTAACTCAAAACCTACAACAAAGTTACCAGTTTAACATTATAATTATTCTTAATTTGTTGTTGAATGAACCGAGTCTTACCCTGGTTTTGTGTTTTCTGTCTGATTTTTTCAACATGAGGACTACAAAAGGGTCAGCCTTCCCCATGAGGTCCACTGCTGGCAAGTCTTCAGCTGATATAACTGTCACAGAAAGCACCCCTCTAACAATGACACTTTTCTTCGGTGCAGCATCGTCATTAACCCTATCCTTCAGGGTCTTCTCGTAAGTGGTTAACGAGTAATCTGGGTTGAAAAGGTTGCTAAAGTGGTTCTCCAGGCCAATTGGAATGTACAAGAGTTCCAAATGCACCTATGGAAGGAAGGTATGATATTGTAAGAGGACCAGAAACTCAAGAATATTATATGAAATATTAATTATTAACTCGAAAATTTACTCAAATACAGTAACATCAGATTAGATCATCGGATACTGATGACAGAAAAATCTGCTTCTTGATTCTTACAGCATGCCACTGACACAGAGTTAAATATAAATGTGATATCTGTTAATCACAGCAATTCTTACCTCACCCCTGTATTTGTTATCTCTTTGGACCCCCAGTTCCTTAACCAGCTTTAACCATATTTCCTTAACTTTGCCAGGTTCAAGTTCCCTTATCTGCACTTGGGCTGTGCCTAAGAGCTCCGCACTTTGAAGGCCATCATCATCAAAAACTCGTACCGTGAAGCTCTGCGAATTAGGATCTTCAACAGTGAACTCGAAGTGCTCGTTCCAAACTGGATTCAAGTCATTATTCTGAAGATTTCCAACCCTTGGTTAATGAACAACCAAAATTGATTAATCCATCAACGAAGCTTACCCAGGGGAAGGTTGACTTACGATTGTTTTGCTTTGTTTGGTTCTGTCACGAAGCGGACGTACAAATAATTTTGCAAAAGGATCAGATTTGCCTATCAGTTCTTTATTTAATAGCGCCTTCGCTTGCACCAGTCTTACTTCTAGTGTTCCATGCGGTTTCAACTCCAGGTGGCTGACAAGAGAGAAAGAATTCATGAGCACAGGAATGAATATGTAGTATCTCACTACAGTTCTCACGGGAAGGACGGATCATATTGACTTACTGTGCTATCCTAGTTTTTAAATACTAAAGTCCCTCCCCCTCCCCCTCCCACTCTATATCAAAGGCTCACTCTTTCTTCTCTTGCTATTTGCACTTGGCTTTTGCTCCAATTGCAGAATTGAAGAAATCTTAACATTTATTAAAGGTTCTTCAGCCCAAAAAAAAAAAAATTACTTCTCAAATATTAGGAAATACTATCAATATAGCTTTGAAACAGGGTTTCAAAGGCCTATCCATAAGGAGCAAGAATAAATTTATTTTTCCATAATTATTTCTCAGTATCCCTTCATGTCGTTCTTCAAGGGATGGACCCCACAATTTCTTGAACAAGCGTATTATGCTCACTTTGAAGGCATTCCTTTGAATCTTTGCGGGGGAGCAATCATGATTGTATGATAGGTCCTAGTTAGGAAAGAAGATAACTAACTCTAAATTGCTGCCAATATTTTTATACATCATTTTCCTCTTTTGACAAATAAGTTTTTACATACCTATAATCTCCTGGTATAATTGGTACAATATTGCGCACTGGCCAAGTTATAGAATCTTCAATAGCATCCTTAATTGTCTCCTGAATATGTAAATGACAGAAAATGTTGTTATATACCCAATAATATTGTATGAGTTAATTAAAGAGTCATTGACAATGCAATGCAAGATTAATCTGCATAACTTACGCAATTGATTAACAAAGAACTAATGGTATAGGACTGCCGCTATAGATATTCATATCTTTGGATCTTATTACTTTTGGTTGGCAATTAGGTTCAGTCAAGAGATTAATTTTAGAGGTCTTGATACATCAAACGTCAGTTCTGCTTTCAGCATAAACATTTAAAAAGTCAAACTTCAAAATACTTAAATGGTTCATATAATGAAATATTAAGGTGGCTTAAAGAACCAACAACGGAATATCTTGAAAAAAAAAATGAAAGCAGAGTAAAAAGGAGAAACATCTTGATTGAAATTAGATCAATGAAAAAGATTTTCAATCAATCAAGTGACACTAAAAATTAATTTGCCAAATCATAATTTTAAATTGTCGTATATTGTTGAAATAGATGAAAAATCAGAATGCTGCCTTACTATTGAAAGACAGAAACCATAAAGATGTATTTGGCTTATACCTCAATAGCATCAGCCACCCCTGGGATACTTGAAATATCACCACCAATAACCTTGAGAGTGAAATCTAGATCTTTCTGGTGGCAAACAAAGAAATTAACTTAAGCTTTAAATCAATTGCATAATATTCAATTTCTCACATTTTAATTCACTCCCCCTGACTGTTTTGTATGCTCATTTCCTCCTGAAGGCGTTAAGTCACAAGGTGATACGGCTCACCTTTTGAAACAAGGAATAGCTAACAGCTCCAAATGCAGGAAACTCATCTACTAGTGGGCTGAAGATCAACCTGAAAACTCCAGTGAATGCAAGATCTTTTACCTATATGAACAAGTTGCCAGGAAAGAGCAAGCGAAGAATAAGGAATGTCTTACAAGAAATGATGACCAATGCAAAGTCTCTAATGATCTCCCTAGCAGACTGAATTTCACAGTCCAACACATCAATCAATGCAAAGCTTGCATATTTTTTGCTGATAAAAAATACAGTATGAAGATGCCTAGATATAGGGATGAGCAAACAGTGACACAAGCTCAGGAATATACATGTGTGTGTGTGTGTGTGTGTTTTTTTTTTTTTTTATATTAACATTATCATTTCTTTCCAAATAGAGACACAAGCCTGTCTATATGGGTTAAGTAAAACGAATGTTAAACGGGTGTGATGGGCCATTATGGACTTGCTCCTATTAGGCACTTGATGGAAAGTTCTTTAACATGTTTTATCTGTTGATATTTTCCCTTTCCGCTTCTATAATAATCTAACAGCTTTGTCTCGTGAGGAAATTATAGGGAAGGAGTCATATTCAGTCAGACAGAATCTAATGACCAACGCATGCATGTTTCCTATATAATTGTCAGTGGCTGCTTTGAAACAATACGTGTTTATTTATTTTTATTTTTTGCACTACATTGGACAGAGGTTTGAATCTAAAACCTCTTACTAATTACCCGCTACCCTCACCACATGACCACGCCTAGTAGATGATGTATGGAGTTTTATCTTACGTACAAATAAGATGCATTTGATTAATAGCTAAACAAATTTAAATACACAATAGTTATAACTCGATAGTTTTCAAAAGAGAAGATTTGGTAAAAATATTTTCCCTATCTCTATACCATCGTTAAGTCGTTATTGTCTTGGAAATGGTTTTCATACTCTAAAGCAAAAGGACAATAAATGAAACCTTTACACAAAATAATCAGCATGCAGAAAAACCTGCAGTTGACAAAAATAAATTAATTACCTGCACTGGCAGTGCAACCCCTATATGAGTATTAATGTCAAGTATGATATTTGGATTACCATCCCACTTCATCTCTAACTCCATGGTCACTTTATCAGGTCCGCTTTCTTCTTCAAGAATCCCAATTCCTACATATTTCCAGTAGCTTACTTCAGCAGCAGAATATTTCCGGGAACGAATAAAACAAACCAAGTTCTTAACATGTTCACTCTGTTTAGCTTGATCATGAGTGTAATGAGACCTATATTGTTACATACGAGAACAGATTCAATGATATCAAGGACCAAACTAACCTGTAAATCGCGGAGCAACAGTACCGAGGGTCAATTTAGAGAACGTCAGTGAATCTAAGATAGCTGGCGTATGCTGTTCAAGAATGGGTTCCACGTTGGATCTTATCAACTCCGATGCTGCCTATGCCATATCACTAGAAATAAATAGTTTGAAAGCGAATATCCGACAAACCAAGGGATTGAATTAGATTCCTCTTGATTAAAACGTTAAATGAAAGTACCTCATCAACATAGGGCCAAATTTTCGCAAATTGAGTATTAAGCCAATCTAACTGCATTAGATGAAGAATTAATATCAGAGCCCAGATTATTGGCCAAAAGATTATTAAAGACCAGATCAAAATCTAAGGCGCAGTGAATGAGATTATCTATACTATAAGAGGAATTTAACTTCTGTCGCTGAGTGAAAATCACCCATGGTGGATAGAACTTAGATGGCAGAATTTTTCTAGAATCCTCCACTGTCATTCTTGCAAAAGCAGCAACTGTCTTCGCCTGAAAGTGTTCAAAAGAAAAGGGAGTTGGAAGATATCCTTGAAGCCAAAATAATAATGATGACGACGATGACGATGGTTCAAAATCATGTAAAAAGGTATCAGTAAAATACCAAATCAGAGCGACGCTTTGATCGGGTAGCTTCATAACGAGCAAAAGCGACGATGATTCCGACGCCGAATAAGATGCCAAAGAACAATCCGCTTAAGAAGCCCATTTTAAGAATGTCACTGAGACGCCAGCAAATGCGGGAACCACGAGTCGTTTTTCTGCGTCAAGATGTTGTGATTTAGCTCAAATATATGGTCTACTGGATCATGGAGAGAGTTCACATTGAAAACGAGTCTACTTGTCGGGCTTTTTGCTCGAACAGAGGGAGGGGGGAAGAGGGGGAGAGAGAGAGAGTCGCGAAGTTCCGTTTTGTTTTTGGCTTATGGCAGAGTCGCCGAGTTAGTTATGCCGTGCGCGCATTCTGGCGGGAGATTCCGAAACAACAGCTTAAATTCATTGACATGAAGTTTTTTTTAATTATTTTTTAGTCAGTTTAGTTTAATGAGTAGTGTTGTTTCAATAATTAAACTCAAAATTATACTATTAAATTTTGGTTAAAAAAATACTATAGTAATAATGACTACTTGAGCCACGATAAAAAAGAACTGATAAACTATAAATAATCGTACCTTTCAATTAAAAAAGGTTGGAATCGTGTGAAAAAAAAAATACTGTTGGACTAGTCCATGGTAATGGGGATAAATTCGAAAGGCCAAAACTCAGTAGAAGCTGTAAAATAGGAACGATCCACGAGAAAGCTAAAAATATAAATCATAACCTCCTAACCCCTTCCAGAGAAGTCGCAGATCTTGGAACGTGGACGTTCTCGTAGATCGTCCACGCCACATCGATCCACCTTCACTTTTCCTTCCGCATCACTCATCACCATTCTCATGCATCTATGTTCTGTGCGCGCTCGTGAAACTGAAACCGCTCGACTTCCACACTTTTGTTTCGTCGACTACTTGCTGCCCATCAATTGTATCGCTTCTGTTATACGTGAATATTTCTGTTCTGGAGCCTAATGGCGGGAAACGATTGGATAAATAGTTACTTGGAGGCGATTCTTGACGTTGGGCCAGGCATCGAACGCGATAAAGCAAAATCATCTCTTCTGCTCCGAGAAAGAGGTCGCTTCAACCCCACCCGCTACTTCGTCGAAGAGGTCATCACTGGATTCGATGAGACCGATCTCCATCGCTCGTGGCTTCGAGTAAGTTCAATTTACCAGTCTCCTCTATTAAATCTAGCCATGCATATGCATGCTCATATATGTCTTACTCTCTTTTTTATTGAGGTGTAACTAGGAGTATCCCAAATCACTTTAGACTTGTATCGGTACTCTTCTTCTATTATTATTTTCTTTTTCACTGTTAAGGCTGCGTCGATGGGTGGGACAGAGGAGAGGAACACCAGAATGGAGAACATGAGCTGGAGGATTTGGAATTTGGCGCGCAAGAAGAAGCAGGTTCTTTGTTCTTTTCTACGTTTTCTTAAATGTTTCCATGATCTTCTCTGGCGGGCCAGCTGAAGCCGCCTAGTATCTGATATGTCAAATTCAACATCACAATGGAGCATCACATTTTTCTGTTTTTTCTTCTCAAATAAACATGTTGAAAGTTGAAACCGCGTGACCGAAGGAAAAAAGTTATGAAACCAAAATGTTGTTGCTGTTTAAACTTTCCTTATCGCAATTCTTTCACCGTAAACTGATCAGGTTGCAGTCATCTACACCTCTGATTTCTTTATCAGGTTTTGGCAGATGAGGCCCGGTATCGTGCTAGGCGTCGTCTTGAACGGGAAAGAGCACAAAGAGAAACAGCTGCTGACATGTCAGAAGACCTATCAGAAGGAGAGAAAGGGGATACTGTAGGTGAACTTCCAGCTCATGGTGATAGCTTTAGAGGAAGAATGACTAGGATCAGTTCTGTTGATGCGTTGGAGAACTGGGCTAGTCAGCACAAGGAGAAGAAACTCTACATCGTTTTAATCAGGCACGAACACAAACTCTTCCCTGTCGTAGCTCCTCACATGGGATTGTATAGTGGCATATATATACAGTGGGTTAAATCACTAGCTTATTCATAAATGCATACAAAATATTCGTATCGATGTTACATTCCATAGATTATTGTATTTTTCACGTCAACAGTTGTATTTATTGATATCTAACGAGCGGGATTCATGTATTTATGCAACAGCCTTCATGGCTTGATAAGAGGGGAAAACATGGAATTAGGCCGTGATTCTGATACTGGAGGTCAGGTAACTATTGGGTTGGATATTGTCCTCGTTTTTGGTTTCCTCGTTTTCTAGCTAAGATATCAATTGCCAACTGATTTTGAACTTTCTTTCTCACATTCAGGTTAAGTACGTCGTAGAACTTGCAAGGGCATTAGGAATGATGCCAGGTGTTTATAGGGTAGACTTGTTGACAAGACAAGTATCAGCTCCTGATGTAGATTGTAGCTATGGTGAACCAACAGAAATGCTGAATCCAAGAGGCTCAGACTACTCACCTCGGGAGGGCGGGGAGTCTAGTGGGGCATACATAATCCGTATACCATTTGGCCCAAAAGATAAGTACATTCCAAAAGAACGCCTTTGGCCGCATATACCTGAGTTTGTTGACGGTGCAATGAAGCACATTACCCAAATGTCCGAAGTTCTGAGTGAACAGGTGGGTGATGGTGAACCAGTCTGGCCGGCTGCTATTCATGGACATTACGCTGATGCGGGTGACTCTGCTGCTCTTCTATCTGGATCTTTGAATGTTCCTATGATCTTCACTGGCCATTCACTCGGACGAGATAAGCTTGACCAGCTTCTACAACAAGGAAGGCACTCAAGAGAAGAAATTAATGCTACCTACAAAATAATGCGGCGAATAGAAGGAGAGGATTTAACGCTCGATGTCTCTGAAGTCGTCATAACCAGCACAAGACAGGAGATTGAGGAGCAATGGCGTCTATATGATGGCTTTGATCCCGTCCTAGAATGCAAATTGAGAGCGAGGATGAAAAGGGGTGTGAGCTGTCATGGCAGGTTTATGCCTCGTATGGTTGTAAGTATCAAAACGAACCTTCTCTTTTATTATCGTATATATGATTGGATATACTTCCTCAACTGAAGTTCGGCATGTTCTAAACTAAATTATCGTATACATCAAGGTGATTCCGCCCGGAATGGAATTCAATCATATCATTCCACCCGATTTGGATGAAGGGGAAAAGAACGAAGATAAGTCTTCTCCTGACCCACCAATTTGGTCTGAGGTCAAAGCTACTCCTTCTTTACTTTGGATTGATGATAACACGTAGCCATTCTTTTCAACAATTGAAAATGAAAATTTGTTCTGTATATAATAGATTTATATTTTTTATATTGCCTTTACCATTGATTGTTTTACCAGATCATGCGTTTTTTCTCCAATCCTCGCAAGCCTATGATACTCGCACTTGCCCGGCCAGACCCCAAAAAGAATCTGACCACTCTAGTCAAAGCATTTGGAGAATGTCGCCCTCTCAGGGAGTTAGCAAACCTTGTACGTTCAATTCGTTGAGCTATCACTGCTTATTCTGTCCAATATTTCTTATTTTTCAGTGTTGTTCCTTTTTAATTCAATGCTGGTCTTCTGTTTCAGACATTGATAATGGGAAATCGAGATGATATTGAAGAAATGTCAACAACAAATGCTTCTGTGCTCTTTTCAATCCTTAGGATAATTGACAAATATGATCTATATGGTCAAGTGGCTTATCCTAAACACCACAAGCAGTCTGAGGTTCCTGATATCTATCGTCTAGCTGCAAGATCCAAGGTTCCTTAGTTAGATTATTCATCAAATAGTGTTTAGATATGTATCAATGCATATCCTTATCCTGTGGTCACTGATGTTCAATCAATAATGGCTTCTCAACATATTGCATAGTGTTTCTCTTTTCATATCCCACATGATTCAACCAGAATCCTCTGACAAATTGCTATATACCTTAACAGCCCCTAATTTTCATTCACATGATGCATTCACTCTGCCTTATTTTTTTGGAACTATTCGCAGGGTGTTTTCATTAATCCAGCTTTTATTGAGCCATTTGGGCTTACTTTGATTGAGGTACTTCTCTTAACTTAAATTGCAGTTTCTGTTGTTGTTAAGAAATGAACAAATAGAACAATTCTAATTCAAGGTTCTTGTTCCCAGGCAGCAGCTCATGGTTTGCCTATTGTTGCGACCAAAAACGGTGGCCCTGTTGATATTCATCGGGTTTGTCAATCTGCTGCGACCTTTCCAAAATTTATAAAATACAATTCCCGTGAAAATTGAATACATAATGAATTGAAGCTTTATATATAATAACTTGTTAATGATTAACGACTGATTGATTTGATTATTTTAGGTTCTCGACAATGGTCTTCTCATTGATCCCCATGATCAACAAGCCATTGCTGATGCTCTTTTTAAGCTTGTATCCGATAAACACCTTTGGGCAAAGTGCCAGCAGAATGGGCTTAAAAATATCCACCTTTTCTCTTGGCCGGAGCACTGTAAGACTTACTTAGCTCGAATAGCTACTTTGAGACCCAGGAAGCCAAAATGGCAACGAAGTGATTCTGAAGATGACGCTGCAGAAACAGATTCACCTAGTGATTCCTTCCGAGATGTAACAGATCTATCACTGGACCTAAAACTTTCACTGGATGGTGAAAAAACTGAAGAAAGTGTAAACCTTGATAATGCTTTAGATATCTTGAAACAAAATACTGTTAGTGGAAAGAGCAAGACAGAACATGCTACGTCAAAAGTAAGGTCAATGAATAAAGAAGACAGCAATGCAGTAAGTAAGTCCCTGTCATTGAGAAGGAGGAAATACGTTTTCGTAATTGCTTGTGATGATATCTCAGAGTTTCTTGAAATTCTCAAGAAAATTATCGAGGCGGTGCAGAAGGACAGGGATGCTGGCTTGATTGGATTCATATTGTCAACTTCCCTGACGATAACTGAGATAAACTCTTTTATAGCTTCGGGAAATTTTAAGCCATCAGATTTTGATGCTTTAATATGTAACAGTGGTGGTGAGATCTATTACCCATCTGCAACCTCAGAGACGAGTTCTTCTGGACTTCCTTTTGTTGTAGATTCAGATTATCAATCTCACACCGATTATCGATGGGGGGGAGAGGATCTAAGAAAAACTTTGGTTCGTTGGGTTGCTTCAATCAACGATAAAGGGAAAGAAGGACCTGAAATTTCCGAAGATGAAGCAGGATCAACTGGACATTGCTATGCATTTAAAGTCAAAGACCCAACATTGGTAACTTTCCTTACTATTTGTCACGTGTGGTTTGTCACATGATGAAGCACCAGTGCTTAAGCATATGTCTGTCCTTGTTAAATATTTGTTAACGGTTTGACAAGTTTCGTTACTGTTCTACAATGACAGCTTCCTCCAGTTAGGGAACTTCGGAAACTAATGAGGATCCAAGCTCTTCGTTGCAACGTTATATATTGTCAAAATGGGACAAGGTTGAACGTGATCCCTGTCTTAGCCTCCCGATGCCAAGCACTCAGGTACACATGTGAAATCAGTTGGTCAGTCTTTCCTTTTTTCTAAGGGGAATTATTATAAAATCTCATACAAAAGAATTAATATCAGAAAGGTCCCATTGACAACTTAAGCTGCTCCATTGACAATTCAAATTACTCGTATTGATAACTTCTTATTACATTTCTGATATTAATTCTTACCCGGGACCCCCTTTTTCTATTATCCAGCTGTTTGTTGATGTTCTTTTTAGCAATATAGTGGCCCCCTGAGTTGATGAAATTGAGGATCAAACTATGTATAGATTTCAGCCAATGTTTTAATTAAACAACTAGTTGAGAACCCTCTGCTATAGGATTTCCTATGAATACTACAAAAATTAGAAGATTGCCTGGAAACTGATGACATCTTTGAGAAATATATCACTTCAGAACACTTTAGTTCAAAATATTTTATGTGGATCTCTAGACTAAAACTTAGTGACTTGTCTTGATTAATCTTTCCGTTTCCAACTGAAAATTGCAGATGATTATATACAAAAAAAAATAAGAGAAATACTGAATATGCAGCGTAATATAAGTGTATTCTGTGTATAAAGATGATTTTGCCCTAGAGGAATATTATAACGCATATTAAATGTGATCTAATACAATTTGTACGCATGTTCAGGGGACTACTGTGTATCCTAATCTTTACATAATGCAATATTAATTATTCTCTAACAATTATCAATAGATTTTTAGGTAAATAGTGGAGAAACTAAATAGGCATAGGGGAATGAGGATGTTGACATTTAGAGTAAACACAATTGTGTTATGCTATCTTCTCTCCTGGCTTGGACAGGAGTTATCATCAGATGAAGTGGACAACCAATAACGAAACTGACAAGGCTAATAATATGATCATATTCATGTTAACATGTGAAAACATCTTGTCCTTTAATGAGACTGGGAGCCTATATATATGATCATATATTTGCATGAAACAACACCAACTTTACATAGCCTCTTTATTGAGCATGTTATTATAATATTATCTTCTAACACCACCAATTTATTAATGGGTAAAAATGCAAATTTGGCAACCAAGTATTTATTTAGGTGTAACTGACATATTTTACTTTTGCATGGTGCAAAAATAGCTATTATATTTTTCAAATTGAGCAAAATAAGCAAAACCATTAATTTGTCCAAACAACAGTCAATTTCTTTGAGGCTTGGGCCCCACTTACAGTCAACAAATATCATGGTCAACGTTAAAAAATTAATAGTTTTACTCATTTTAATCCATTTAAAAAATATAATGGCTATTTTTGCACTCTTCAAAAATAAAATATTCTTAGTGTACATGGATAAACATTTATTTACCAAATTTGCACATTTACCTGGGTTTATAATAACCCATGCGTTTGTTTTCCCTGACAATGATGATCATTATCCTCTAAAGGTACCTCTATGTCCGTTGGGGAATGGATTTGTCCAACACAGTGGTATTTGTGGGAGAATGTGGAGACACCGACTATGAAGGATTGGTTGGAGGGATCCACAAAACAGTGATTCTAAAGGGTTATGGTAGTGGTGCGCGTAAGCTTCATAACAACAGAAGTTATCCACTCGAAGATGTTCTACCTCTGGACAATGCCAGTGTCGTGCAGGCTGAAAGAAAGGATATCGATGGCATACGAGTATCACTGAAGAAACTAGGGATCAGTAGCCAATAGACCACATGTTTCATCTACCGCTCATGCAATAATCAGTGTTGAAATATGTGTTACATGTATAGATGCTTAGCTTTAATAATTGCAGAAACTTGAAGAAAACAGGATTACTATTACGGGCAAAGCTCAGACTTATTAACTGAACTTCCTTCTCAATTATGATACGAGTCGATCAAACCTGAAACAAAGAGCTAACAACCGGACCTCGTGGACGAGAGGTTTGCACTGTATGACATGCATGGTCCTCTCTGGCCCAGTATAAATTTTCATTATAAGAACGCTAGTGTTTTATCTTCAAAGCCAAGTTCCTTCACGGGAAAGCTCCTTCATTCATTGAGCCATACGGGTTGCTGATGGTGTTATTTTAATCATCCCATCCCGCTTGCTTTCTCCTCTAATAATGACCGTTGGAGGAAAATTTCTGTTCCCCGGTGCTCTTCTAGCTCTCGTCTTTCTTTTTTCAATGTTTGTACAACTGTCATACTACGGATTTTATCACTGAAGATGATTTATGGATCTCTAATAGTGTATCATTAGACTAAAAGAGCCTCCTATGAAAGGGGAAAAAAAGACCTATAGCTGTTCAACTTTTTATGAATAACAAATGGGTTAACCTAACCTGGTCTTGCACAGCCGGGTTGTGTTTGTCAATGTTTATGTGCCGTTTGGATTTTTTTTTATAAAAATTACTTTTTCAACATAATTTACAGTAACAAATATGTGAGTAAAATTTTGTCTCGACAGAGACAAATATACTTTTTTAACATTATGACAAACATGGCCAAAACAGGCTATGTATTTTACAGAACTTTATCAAAATGACTCAGTTAATTTTTATGGAATTGACTCACAGGGTTTAAGCCCATGCGATCCAAATTCCCCCAAAGAGCAAAAATAAAAAAAAATAAGGGGCTGCATGCAATCTTAATAATGTTGTCTCATGGAAATTATGCAATGTATATTTGATATGTATACAAGTATTTAAAAGTTAAAAAATACATTTGTCACAATTTTTTAGGCGTGTTTATCATTTTTTTTTAACATCAAGTACCAGCACTCTTGAATTTAGAGCCACTTGGCGTTTGAATCCAGTGCCAACAGCATACGTTTTGGATTGAGAAAGCAATTACTTGGCATTGCATATTAGAGCTCACTAAAGCTTGATTCGCATCATAATGCTCGATAAAAAGAAAGGTTGAAGGCTCCGACAAAAAAATATTGGAAGGAAGGAAAAGCAAGTCTGTAGTTTTTTATCTTAAGAAAAACTCAATCCTAATCCCACTTCCACTCAACCATACTCCCAATTGCAGACTAAGGATGAGAGGCGCCCAAAGATCATATAAAGGTTAGTGGGAAACACAGAGCTTTTTTTCATTGGGGAAAACTTGAAGCATACTTATATACGAACCCAACCTATAACGCTTCCTTTCAAATCGGATTAACAATGCAATCCAAAACAGGGACAAGGCCTAAGCTTCTCATATTGACGAAATGCCAAGGCATGAACTCAGAGAAACGATCAGCCGAAAGGGAAAAGGAAACCCAACAATATAATGATCAGCTTTGAACCCACTTCTTCTTCTTTGAGGTGACGGAACATACTTTATTCTATTAAGGAACTTAGCCCTCAAGCTTCTCAAATACCTTCATAGCCAGGAGATCGTTCGTGCGACACAAACACACACACACAACCATCATTCATTGATAGAGTCAGGAACCAGTAGTGTGATGATCACACCTTGGAGTTTCAACTTTGAAACGGTACCATGCTTCTCAATAATTAGAGACTAGGGAGAATGATTGTCTCCATTTTGGTATGAACATATATATATATATGATGGAGAAGTGTTCCCCAATTTTGGTGTACACAAGGGATCGAGGAGAGCCACACCCTTGGCTTTTTTCTTCCATATTATTCATCAGGACCACTTGATATCAATCACTTGTTCTCCATTATACACTAACCCATTCAAGAATCTACTTCAAAGGGGCTGCCCATTGTTTTTCCTTTTCCATCAATATTAAATCTCATGTAATGTAATAAATTAATATTTAAATTTACGTTAATTAAAGAATATGATCGCATTTCATAATCGATAGTGTCACACATGGAGCGGCGGAGAGTAAGAAAAGTAGAGACACACCCTTCTCCCATCCTATTCACGTTAATCCCTTTTTTTCGGGAAAAAAAAGGAAATCAATTTATGGACCCTCCCTTTCATGTTTAATCTGAGGACAATGTCAAAACATAACGCATTGCTCATGTCAAGCAAAAATAGGAAAACGTACAAACAACAATTGGATTGAGTAAGATATTAAAATAATTGGAGATTGTAAATGGAAATAATATTAGTATATGAAGAAAATTTATATCCAGCATTAGACATACTCATTGTCCAGCTACCCAATAAAAAATTGATATGTAGATTATGTTTAATAATACCACCTCCAGTGTTAAATATTTTTTGTAATGCAAACTACAATGCAAATTATGTTTAATTAGTTTGGAAATAAAAGAAAATTAAAAACTATCAATTCTTAAGAAGTTAAGGTGGTTTTCTACCTTTAATTTGTGTGGCTTGACATTATTTTTTTGATGAAAAGATGAAGACCAAAAGAAACTATCCTATACGAGCATTAGGCTCATTACAATCTTCTGTAACACCTCTATCAAGTCATGGTAACATTTTTAATAGAGCCTGATAAGCAATAAAATTAATACCATATAAAGTTGGATAGAAAATAATAAAATTAATAATGCAAATATATCAGTGTCTCTAATAAATATATCTTTCTTAAAAAAAACGCGGGTATAAAATAATATTTTATACCCAATACAAAAGCTAGCTAGTAATAATTTCGCTTGTTATGGAAACCAAAGGGAAAAAAAACAGTCTAAATACAGACTAGAATTTTCCGGGGCAAAAAAAAAATTTCAAAATGACTTCAAAGGGTAACACTTACCATGAGGACTTCAAGACGGGCAAAATTTTGGGGTCATGAGTTTGGCGGGAATGGAAGTTATTGATCTTTTTAACAGGCATGGGTTGCAAATCTGATCACGTTTCTGGTTCACTCACAGGGACAGGATTGTCATTTAAGATGGCATCCAGAAGGTCAAATCCGTCATTGCGGGTAACAATAGTTCACATTTTACATTCCCCCCGTAACAGAGTTCGAGTGTGCCTGGAAGCCTGAAACACATAGATAACTGCTCCATGCCGGCCTTCATCATTACACTTCCCATGCTTCATATTTCTCTCCACCGCATTCATATCACCCTCCTCTTTTTCCTTAGACTATCCCAAACTGTTCGAACTTCTTCAGAAAGAAACACAATGAAAATTTCTTATAGACTCTTTTTCTTTGTAATCTACTGGCTGCTTGTGATTCCCATCATCGTCGTTAAGCTTCTTCCCGCCCGGTTCTTTGATCTAATCACGTTCGATGGCCTGCATCAAAGTAGAGTGAAAATAGGTCAAGTTCAATTCTCGATTTCAAGTGAAAAGGTACTCCGAGCTGTCGTTCTCGACGGACACGCCGATGATCTTCGCCGGAACAGATCCAGTTTCCCAATAGTAGCCGTATGGTTCACTCACATTCTCCGTTGGAGTGTCCATTTTTTACGCATTCATTGATTCTCTCGCTCTCCCCCTACCTCTCTCTATGATTTTTATGCTCCTGCTCATTTTGCTTTGGTCTAGTTTTTAAATTTTCCTAGTAGCTGATTTTTATTTATGAATTATCTATCAGTTATGGTGGAACTTGTTGCTCTTTATATGGTCTGAATCTCCGTCTCTGATTACGTGATAATCGATGAAATGTATATAACAGGATACGAAAAAAGTACTAAGCAGAGAACAAAAGCTCGAAAGAGTACTCGCCGGCGCAAGAGCCTCGATTCGCAGGGCATTAGCTGATAGCAGAAGCAATTCCACTTCGGTGTCCCCGGACAACGGCGGGGACGATTACATTTCCTCCGGATACATATATCGCAACCCGCGCTTGTTTCATCAGTAAGCCCTCCGCCCCATTTTTTTCCTTTTATTAATAAGTATCAAGACAGAACACATTCACATATTTATATCTGACAATATAAATAAGTTAAATTAAACAAGCACATAGTGAATAGACACATATTTATCAATTAGTTAGATGAAGAAATTCATTAAAGAGTCGAGGGCTTATAGTATTCACTGCTTTGCTAATAAGTCACCGCCACCGAAAAATTTTCATCCAACGATATTGCACTTTTCATTTTATTTTCTCGGATAAATTCTTCTCTTATGATGGGATAAGTTCCTTTTCTTCTAAAAGACGTTAGGAGGTACCAAGTGCGCGAGCATTCATTCATTCGGGAGTTCGATGATCAAATAGAGCTTCTGTTAAAAGGCTTTTTGCGTACTCATTAACACTTACTGTGCCGAAGAATACTTATTAAAACAATTGGACGGTGTGTGACACTGTGACTAGCATATATAGTTGTGTTTAATTCACACCCGTTCAGCCACATGATTCCCATCACGAGAACCATAATAAGTACAATTGACACGTATCTGAAATCCTGATCTTATCATTATAATTTACCGTCAAATAAGATTAGCTACCTACCCTTTCACTCAAATCACAATTTATCACTTTCAATCATTAATTGACACACCTTTAATGAATGCAAATCTGATTGCTTAAACAAAGCCAAAATAAAATCCGTCACCATGTTTTTTTGGCCTTAGTTAAAAATCCCTCAAGATGTTATATACATATATATATATATATCTGTAGAAGTTAAATAATTAATTAAACGAAGTGACAAGGCGTTCAATCTGAGATTTATTTTGAAAGGAATTATTGTCAGGCTCGATGGATTCATTCTTTTTTTATCCTGTAAAATAAAATGATAATTATATATTTATTTTTGTTGATAGATGCATGTATATATGCATTCATTACATTGACGAGTAATTTCCAGGAGCTACTTGGAGATGGAGAGAAGATTCAAGGTGTACGTTTACCAAGAGGGGGAACCACCATTTGTTCACTACGGTCCGTGTAAAGACATATACTCAATCGAAGGAAGGTTCCTCCATGAGATGGAACAAGGAGGTGGGATGTTCAGGACCAATAATCCCGATGCCGCTCACGTGTACTTCATGCCATTTAGTGTGACCTGGATGGTCAAGTACCTCTATACACCTCCCGCCAAAGACCGCAATCCTTTAAGGCGGTTTGTATCCGATTATGTGAGACTGGTGTCCACTAGGTACCCCTACTGGAATAGATCTCATGGTGCTGACCACTTCATGCTCGCCTGTCATGATTGGGTTAGTTTTATTCCTTTTCCATATATATACACATACACCATATTTAATTTACTTTTCTATTCAGAATGTGACATTGATTTATTTAAGTGTTTTTTCATATATAGAGATTAAGTATATTGCATGAATGGCTGAATAGTAATAAATTAAATTTTATCAAATCGATATCAGTTTTTAAACATGTGAAAATTAAAATGTATGTACAATTATCAACACAACACGATACCAATGAATCCTATAATATATATGTGCGTGTGGGCCCAATATATACATGCTTCTCTTTAGCTCTTATCTGTCTTGCGGATATTTCTGCAGGGGCCGCATGCATCAGAGGGCGACCCTTTCCTCTACAATACCTCCATCAGGGTCTTATGCAATGCTAACACTACCGAAGGCTTCAACCCTCGCAAAGATGTAAGCCTGCCGGAGATCCATCTTTATGGCGGCGAAGTATCCCCTAAACTCCTTTCACCCCCGCCGGACAATGCTACGCGTCCCCATCTAGCCTTTTTCGCCGGTGGATTGCACGGCCCAATCCGTCCCATCCTCCTCCATCACTGGAAGAACCGTGACAAGGATCTTCGCGTCTACGAATACCTTCCCAAAGGCCTAGATTACTATTCCTTCATGCTCAGCTCCAAGTTTTGTCTTTGTCCTAGTGGGTATGAAGTGGCTAGCCCAAGAATCGTGGAGGCAATTTATGCCGAGTGTGTGCCGGTTGTCCTATCGCAATATTATGTGTTGCCGTTTAGTGATGTACTGAGGTGGGAGTCATTTGCAGTGCAGATGGATGTTTCAGATATTCCAAGGTTGAAGGAGATACTCAGTGCAATTCCAGAGAACAAATACAGGAAGCTCAAGGAGGGAGTGAGGGCTGTGAGGAAGCATTTTAGTTTGAATCATCCACCTAAAAGGTATGACATCTTTCATATGATCTTGCATTCAATATGGCTAAGGAGATTAAATGTGGGACTCGCATAGACTTTTTAATTTCCACGTTTACCCATCTTTCCTAAACTATTAATTTAGTTTTCACCTTTTTACTGTCCTCGATCGGTCTCAAATAGGCGTCACCCACTAAATTTAACGTGTAGAACCGAATATAAGTTTTGCGCTTGTAAATTTCACGACCAATTCTAGTAGAGCTGAATATTTTTTAGGATTAATTACTGCTTGTTCGACCAATTCACGAACAAGCAGTACGTACGTTCTCATTTACTTTGAAGCATTCTCTTCTCTAAGTGTTCAATTCCATCAATGCAATATACGCACCCTGGAAATAATTATTGAGTATTGAATATTGACAGATGTCATGGTCTGAGAATTTAAATTTTATCATAAATAATAGTGGATCAGGTTCGCCAATTCACTTAAATTAAGTGCACTAATGATCAATAGAAAAGTGTTCTGCAAGAGAGGTTATCTTTTATTAAGAAAAATACATTTTAATGAAACGCAAACAATTACGTGAAAAGTTTACTTCAGAGCATCCTGCATTTACTAGTTTCGCGAGTTTGACGAGAAAAATTTTGGAAAAAATGTTACCCCGAAAGCATAGCGCGCGTACTGTTCTGAGTTGAATACACACACACACACACACACACACAGAGATTACACAATTACCAGCTGACAGCTTGTGCGCTTATTTACGCTGAACCACCGGGTTATACATATATATATATAGTGGTCACAAAACAAGGAGAATACATCAGCTCTAACATAGAATTATACACATAATTTCACTACATATTTCCTGTACATACAATTTGTACATCAAATTTGTCGAAAGAAGAGGGGAAACCTAAATCAACCATTATTTACCATCTACACACTTTACTGTCGGTGCTAACGGACGGAAAATGTATAACCTAATCAATGAAGTACAACCAATTAAAAATTTTACAGAATTTGACCATAAGGAGAAAACTTTGACTTGGAGGATAGCTGCTAATGATGATTAATGTGTTTTTCAAAGAAAAAGAATGTCCAATATGAGAATACGCTTGATGGTGCTTTAGAGCATATATGCATATATACACGAGTGAACGCCCGCCCACTCACAGACTGGATAAACTTATATACACATTTTGATTGGTCGCTTTTGGGTTTATACAAGTGAGGTTTTTTATGCTTCATTGCTGGCTATTATTTACAGAGGGAAAGAGGTTTTTGAGGATGAGTTTGACTCAAAGCAGAAGACGGAAGAGCTAGCTAGCAAGCTAGTGATGAGTTGATAAGATGAACAAGGCAAAAGAGACGTTCAATGTGAGACCTGAGCAATTGTCCGAAGGAGAGAGGGGCGGTGTCACTAGTATTGGCAGTAGCATGAATATTATTGTTGACGTGAAGCACCGTGGGACCCATCTCCCTCTTCACAGATTGAACAAAGTAGTCAATGTCAACCTCATAGTTTCCAGATACGTCTCTCACATAGAAAGCATTCACAGACTTCTCTCCATGCGTCTCCACATCGGCTCGAACCACAGCTAACCCATTCTCTCTCAGCATCCTCGTTATGTCCGATAGCATCCCTACTCTGTTCTCTGCGTACAACTCCACCCTAACTCCCTAATAATTCCCCCCAACCAATATATATATATAACCAGAAGTTAGTTTAGTTTTTAACCAAATTCATCATTGGAATGCTGAGCAGCTTTCTAATTACCTCGCAAACACGGCGCTCTATTGCTGCCTCTAAGCATTTGGCCACTCTTTCCTTCTCGCTTTCTGTACTCAAAGCATACCCATCTATATGCCGTATGAAATACTCCTGCGTTTGTGTGTATACATGACCATTATGTATACATATTTGAGAGTACGTAGGTTAATCATACGAATATGCATGCATTTTTTTCCGACATGACTATTTAACTGGGTTATATTATATTATATTGGAGTAAAAGCATTATCCGCCTTCACACCGACTGGTGTACTAGACACCTTGTATTTAAGCATGGCATAGAAATTTGGAATGTAAGAATGGAGTGTGTGTGTGTGTGTGTGTGTGTATACCTGGAAGGCATAACCTTGGTGGGAACTGATAGAAGCATGGAAGATGACGTACTGCATGTCGGTGAGAGTGCAAACAGTATCGAACATGAGCCTGGGTCGATCCTTACACTCGATGCTCACTATAGAATATCCCTTTTGCTTGCAGCTTTCGATTCTCACCATTCTTTTCCTTCTCATCTCTTCCCCATCACCACTCGGCATCGCTTCGAAATCCCTAACGGAAAGCATTAGTTGGTGCAACCTTCGCTCTACGGTGGTCATGGTGCCTTCTCCGCCGTGGAATTCCGCCGTCTTCACCTCTTTCTGGTTGGCGCTGGGGCTGTTAGGGTTGGTGGTGGCGCGGAGGATGGTGGTGAGGCGATCTTCGATGTAGGCGAGGCGCCGAGGGTCTTCGATCGGGGAATGTGTGGATTGATCGGAGATGTAGGCGACGCAGGCTAATCTAGCGTTGTGAGTCCAGGCATGAGCCTCGACTACGTTGCAATGCAAGTCGGCAAGGGCGGCGGAGATCTCGGAAAAGAGACCGGGGTGGTCGGCGCCAGTCATTTCGATGGCAGTGTGCTCGTTTGGATGAAGGTAGTTAGGGAAAACCTTGTTGGAATAGGCACGTATGGAATGTGGAGATCCCCTTGATCTTCCTATGGCCTGCATACACAAATTTCACATACACTCACTTCTCTACCCTCTTTAACTTCATACACACACAATATATATATATATATATATTGTCTCAGACATGCATGATCCGTACTTTTATGAGTATTATTCTGAACTATTGGATCTGAAGTACTTGGTCAAGAGCAAGAGAAAAGACCGTGAGGGAAAATGAGTCTATACATGCATTATGATAACCTTTTTTTTAATTCAAATCCAGAAAACATATACCATATGTGCAATGTTCACTCTTTATTTTTTTTTCCTTATTTAGTCTTTTTTTAATTTAATATAAATTTTGCAACAAAAAAATCTAGATGCTTAGCTTGATCATAAAGAATTCTAAGTATGATGATAATGCATTCCAAATAAAAAGAAAGAAAGAAAAAGAGCCCCATCAGGTCGAGGGAATTTGCAGTACCTGCTGGATATGGTTGAGGACTTTCTGGTCCGTTAGTTTGTTGCCATGTTCATCTGTAACATGAAAAACTGCAAATTTTGCCATGAACTGCTAGTCAGAATTTAGAAGCACGTAGAGGCAGCCATATTGAAAATCTATTAATTAACAATAGATATGTATATAATTGATAAAGTAGGTAGGTAGTACCATCCATGAACCAGTCAGCATCAGATGAAATGTAGCTCTTGCAGATTTGAAGGTTCATGTCCGTTAAAACTTGCACCACTTCTAGAAGGAGACCCTGCTTGTTTACGCTATTCACCTGACATGATTAGTCTCACACTTCATTTTTATTTAATCATACTGCTGTTAATTAGAATATATATCATTTATAATTACTTGTGGGTTTAACTCCACTATGATCTCTCCTACTAAATAATTATTACCTTTACTACCGTACAATCCTCTGTGTTTTCATTGTCGATGGTGACTCTGCAACTGCAAGGCAGGCCCAGAAACACACATAATTAATTATGTGTTTTTGGAGCTAATTAAGACAGAAGATTATTGAAAAGAGGAAATTAACACTTACGTGGGACCATTTATCCTTTCTGGGAGAGTATCAAACTCAGGATCAAAGTAAGGCCAACAAACTTTCTTCATGCTGCAATCACATACAAAACAACAGCATGTTAATTAAACACTAGTAGTCTCTTGTAATATCTCAGAGAGAGATTATATAGAATTTAAATTTCTAGTTTAATTGGTGGCTGATGGACACATTTTGCTGAAAGAGGGGAGTATATAGATTGATCTATGATCTGTTTATGAAAGTCATGAAAAGATATTATATATCTCGGAGTGTTTCTGATTCTGATGTAAGATATATGTCTATATGAGCAAGGAAGGCCTCAGTAGATGCACTTGAATTTGTTGTTAAGACGGATTCTTCTGCCATTTCAAATTGTAACAATGTAAATATGCTTTGTTTCTCCCTAAGCTTCAATTCTGTTTGAGTTGAATGTGCAGAATTCATGGTTAAGAATTAATTGCGTTTCCTGAAATTAATACGAGGAGGGGAAGCTGATGCAACATAATGCAATAGATTAATAGGGGGCATGCCGTTGCGTTTAAAAAAGGCATTAAATTATTGCCAGAAACAAATGGGCTAGGTTTTCGATAATCGAATGAAGAAGATAATATGATGACGATGACGAAAGGACCAAAGTTTTCGAAAGGAATGTGAAGATTACAAAGAAGAAGAGAATAAGTTAATGCATGCATGAGGATAATGTGATAAAATCAAGGACTCAAAATCTGGAATATGAGCTTACGTACGTAAGGGGTGGGGCTTGATAAGCCCAGCTTATTTAATAACCGAACCCAGCAATGCCAAAAAAGAAAAATGTGGATCGAGATCGATGAGATGAGAGAGAAGAATCAAAATGTGAGTTCTCTCTCTCCAAAAAGAATGATTAGGTATCAAGAACAATGCCAAGAGATTGTAGTCTGTCATATATATATATAACATGCTAAGGAGGGAGAAAGAGAAGACGATGACCACCATGATTAGGCTAAACCAAGTGACCCAAAATATGTGGAAGAGAGATCGTACAAAAATTGAGACCAAGTTGGGAACGGCAAGAAACCGACACGTATACAAAGTCACATGACACGTATCGTTATTTTCCACCAGGTTTTGTAATTATTTCCTCCTTCCTCCCACATTTTTCTCCATGCATATCCATCCCTATTGTTCATATACATGCATATGTATCCACAATATTAGGCTGATTCACGTTCATTTTAAAATGAACAACCTCATATAAACAGTACATAAATTATCAGAATATTTTGTGTTATACTAACTCTTATTTATAATATAAGAGCCTGTTGGCATTAGTTGAGAGAAAAATATAAATGTAAATACTTTAACGTAATGTATTTAATTTCTTTATTTTTTTAAAAAAAAATAAATAGCTTTTATATTAAAAATCAAGCATACTAGTTTTTTCATTTTATTGTGAACAACGTAGAGCACTTCAAATCCAAATCAAGTTAGTCCTTCTAATTTCTTTACTTTGGCCAAGAGCCTTTATGGTTTATATCCTTTAAATGAGAAGCCATTTCTTTTTCCTGGGGAAGTCTTGATAACAGATGAGAATGAAGGGTTCTTCCTATATTAGGAAATTTCTAGATAGATCACAAGTCACAACTTTCAAACACGCTATATTATTTGTGGCCAAAGGAGCAGAAAAATAAACACGCTACGTTATTTCAAGAAACTTTTTGATCCCATAATTTGTAATAATCCGACCGAGATGTGTAATTATCCAATGTGTTGCTGAATTAGTATTCAGCCATCGGCATCGTGTAGACAGGCAGTAACACGCAAGTGGAGGGAGGGCAGAGCATTCTTGGTGGAAAATTACAAGTGTTCAGAACTCAGACCTAAGCCCTGATGGGTCCTAGGCAGCTCAGTTTATGATGAGTGCAATCCTCAGGCTTATTGTCCACTTGAGTTTGCAACCTAAGCTCGTACGGTAAATCTCACGAAAAATTCGTCTAGATTCATCTTCAAGATTTTTGACCTGGTCAGTAGTAATTCTTAGGATAGAGGGTGATTTAAGTTTATCTGAACAAGATCATGTTTGAATTTAAAGTGGGAATTAGGCAAGAATCCAGCCAAGATTTGACCCTCACTTTCAAGAAATGCAAAATGGAGACCACTTGCCCCGGCCGCCCTCCCACCGGGGGTGTTGGGGGGGGGGGGGCCCCCCCCCTTTTAAGAAATGCAAAATGGAGACCACTTTCCCCGGCCCCCGGGGGGGGGGCCTTTTTTTTCCTCTGAAAAAAGCAAGATGCAAAAGGGGTATGGCATTTGCAGCTGTTAGTTCAATTGGACTCACTTCCTTACATTTAACAGGCAACCCCTTTCTATCTCCTGTTTATTCCCTTTACACAGCACGATGGCTCCAACAGACCTACCAGCCGATATGCCAAAGAAATTACAACATCCCTTGAGATTGAGATGCCATATCCTCAGAAGAAGGCTAAATGACCCAAGAATTTCAAGTGTGGTTAAACCATGGTCCCACTGCACCATTCACATGCCCATTGCTGTGGATGCCTACCCCATTGGGAATGAGTGAAGGTGGAAGCCCTACAGCAACTGGGGGGGATGCTGAAGGATACAATCCATGGCCGTGTGGGAGGCCATGGGGGCTCATAAGAGGACTTCCAGCAGGGCTCCCCTTGCGCTGTTGAAGGGCATGGATCTGCCTCAACCCTTCTTCATGAATACGTGATAGAGTTTCTAACTCTTTCATCGACAGTGCCTCCAGACCAGCGCCATATAGAGGGGCGTGTCGTGACATTTCCTCCTGTAGTGAAGCCTCCAGCGTATGAATATATTGCTGCAAAAAGGAAAGTAACGGCCATTAATCCAACCGTATTCCTCTCAGGAGGGAAATAAAAAGAGCTAATGCTGTAATTTTGCCGCAAGGATTAGATTGATAAGGGTTTCAAAGTTGAAACGTCTTCTAAAGAATTGCACCAGGACAAATTGAAAGCTACTGATCAGGGAAATAGAACGCTGCTACTTTATTTCAAGCCATCCAATAAATTACTTACTTTTAAGCTGATTTTTAACTGACGTGATTTTTTGTTCAAGCGTCATACACCATACACTAAAAAGAATACATGGCAAACCTAATGAAATAAATATCAATTACATCCACTTGGCTATATTATTCAAATTAGCCCAAAAATGAACAATGTAATATAAAGGTAACGTTAAAATCGAAGATAAATGTCAAATGTCTTTGAGTAAATTCAAGAAAGATAACATTACTAACATGACAAAGTCCTTCAAAATTAAGGGGGTAAATTAACAATAATCAAATTATTCAAACAATAAATAAGAAAGCATAAAGTTTTATCTTTAAACAAACCTGGCAGGCCTGCAATTTAGACTCCATGCCATCAATGTATGCTTCACACCTTGCAACTTGCTCCTCCTTCTCTCTCTTTTCTTCCTCAGTCTGTCCAACTGTTTGGGTCAACCTGCGAATTTCATCCTCAAGTGACTGCCGGAATTCTTCCCTGGTCACATTCTCAGTCGCATATCTTTTCAGTTCTTCATCAAATCTCTTCCTCGCAGACTCAGCAGTCTTCAATCTCTCAGCAAGAGCATTTTTCTCCTTCACCACTTTCTGTAAATAATATTGATATAAATTCAGGACTAAACTTCTAAGGGAAAAAAACCGCTGCAAACTAGTAATCAATGCAGGACAATTATAAATAAAATATTAGCTGAACTATTCTTCCTTTGAGGAGCTCATTGATGCTTCGGATCAATCAACGTGGATGGCCAAGCTTTCACTTATCCCCCCAAAAGGAGGGGGGAAGACGGAAAAAACCATGCCATAAAGCTTGATGCTAATGAGTAGGGAAAAAAAACAAGATATACTATTTTATCCCATCTATGCCTAAATAACTAAATACCATTTGCACAAATTAAGCGCTAAAGAATTCAAAAAAATATTCACTAATATTACGTTTGCTCACATAAGAGTTCAAGAGAAGGGAAGAGAGGCATGGACATATAATAATTGTAATAAAATAAAGCAAGGATAAATGTAGCTAATCCAATCATAAAACCAGTCCAAAAGCTGCAGTTCCAAAATAATTGAGTGTAAATAACTATCAGATTTTGGAAGACTTCAGTACATGAACATATGCCAGTCACTTTTTTTTAATAATCAGTCACATCATAAATTGGCTAAACAGTATTAGTTGCCATAACACTTCTTAATCAATATACAAATTCGGGAAACTAGCAAATAAGATTAATGTTGCACAATAAAAATTGGCAATGTTTAACATCATAACTAGCTGTCTTCTAAATCAGTTCACAAATTTAAAGATTACATTACAATACCTTCAGTTCATCGCGTTTCCGGGACTTCAATTGTGAAATTTGAGTTTCTGCATCATAGAGACGGTCCTGAAGAGCTTTCTTCTCTGCAGAGAGCTTCGCCATTTGATCATCTCGCTCTGAGCGAAGCCACTCAAGCTGACTCTCAGTTTCTTGTAATTGTTCTGATAGCTCCTTCTTTTCCCGAGCGAACCGATCCATCTCAGCCCTCATTTCAGACTGTCAATTCAAGAAAAACATCATATATTAATTGGCAGTGCATAATTAAGATGAGATAACTCCAGCACATCATCAACTATGACATAGAATACCTTGAGACGACTGATGGCAGCCTCAGATTCACTCAGCTTTTTTGATACATTAGCTTTTTCCCCAGCCAAATTAGAAATCTCAGCTTTTCCATCTTCACGAATGCGGATAATTTCATCTTCACTAGCACATAGCTGGTGCCACAGAGCAGCACGATCAACATTTGCGAGTTCAGCAACTTCACGCATCATGCAAAAAACAGGTCTTACAACTTCCTGTTCCTCACAGACCAAAGTAACCAAGATATCCAAATCCAAATCTACTTCATGACCATTATCCGTAGTGCTGGTCGCACGGTCAACAAGCCTCTTCAGCATCCTTCCCCGGTAAGATTCATCGGCATGCCATCTAAACAATATTGTGTAGAGCAACTTCACAAATTCTTTCACACATGGATCTCTAGAGACAGCCAATGTTTCAGCAAGACTAAGAACTGAAGCAAAATCATCCCTTTGAACTCCGTACTGCTCATTATCATCTCCATCTACAACAGAATCTGAATGTTTAAAATTCTCAGCACCAGATCTAGCACTGTTATTCAGTCTCTGGGAGAGGCGCCTTTCCAAAACCAAGGCCACAGACTGAGCAACAACTGCACCTCGAGCTACAGCTCTCTCAAATGTTTGAGAAGCTTCAACAGCAAGACAAGGTATAGATAACATCTCAATCAACATACATATATCAGAAAAATGACGACTAGCTTGGAAAGCCTGCTCATCAACCACATGCAATCCAGTGGGAGCAGTTCCATGTTCACCAAATAACATATGCCCACAAGGCATCCCTGAGCAGCTATCACCATAATCATCATCACAATCAATGTCCCTCAGTATGGTTTCAGCAACATCCCCCCAACTATTTATAGTCTTACTCAAAAAGTCAAGAACGTGATGCGAAACTTCAGGACCTAATATTTTTAGCCTGATGCGAACAGATCTAACCTACATAAATGTTAAAATACTAAGGTTAGAAATACTTCATAAAACATCCTGTACAAAAGATATAGTATGTAGAGCAGTGAAGTTTCCAACTATCAACAATCTTACTGCTTCAGGGAGATGCTGACACTGAGATGCTACTTTGAATAAAAAATCTACGGTTTCTGTAAGGAGTTCATCATTTGAATCTGTTAAAAGCTCAAATGACTGGAACAGAACCTGCTCCCACACTTCACCACCACAGTCCAGCTGACTAAGAGCCGCAAAAACCTATCAAATGAAAAGGGTCATCAACAAAAGACGATAATGTAATCAAGATCAAGATATGGTGTAGGGGAAAGAGACAGTATTCTATCTTACAGGTATCCGTAAATCAGGTTCTGCATCAGGCTTTTGAAGTCTCTCAAGAAGAGCAAAGGCTGCCAGTGGATGTTCAGAATGCTCAACCAATTTTGGTACAAGAGAAACCAGGTCTGCTTGCAAATGCTTAGGAGCCTTGTCTAGTACAAGAGCAATTTTCTGTGCAGATTGAGGCCGTCGTCTTGGCTCAGGACAGCCTTGTGGAACAACCCCATCCAAGGTTCTTAGTGAATTTACAATCAAACCTAAGAGCTCCTCAGATTGCTCTGGCCACTTGGTCTAAAATGCCAAATCACATAGTTAATACCATTTATACATGTCTAACGATTTGAAAATTGCATCTTGAGAAAAAAGATGTACCTTTGTCCGAAAGGATGCATCGTCTGAATGAGAAGCAACTGTTTCTGGAGGAGTAATAGGCTGTCCAGAAAACGTTTTTTGCTGAATAGCATCACTCCTTAAGTCAGAGCTTTGGACAGCAGAGGTGCTACTATTTTCAACAGCAACAGAATCTAGTCTCTCATAAACAGGAATTTGTGCGGATTCAGCTGTTCCATTTTCTCTATCACAGTCCAGAGGGCTAGCAGCTCCATTACTCTCTACAGAAGCCTTTGATGCATCAAGAGAATCAGCAACTGAACCCCTTTCAGAAGGTTGGCAACATTCCACCATTATATCCAAAAGCAAATCAATGATTGCCTGCTGCAACACTTTAACTCCCATCAGTAAGTTCATCAAACTGGGGTTAGACTCATCAGCCTTAGTGACCTTCTTCCCATCACAACTACCAGAAAGTTTGGTTGGAAGAAGCAAACGCTTCACTTTTGCAGGATCATCCAGATAAACTCGAAGTCCAGTTAAAAACCCAGCAATTGCACCAGCATCCATTAAAAGTTTTTCTCTTAAAGTAACCTGTGGCTGTGAAGGATTATCTCCATATGTTAGGTGAAACCCTGCTCGTGAAAGAAGATTTCTGAAAATATCTTCTTCATCTCCGCTTATTCCTTCACTGTCCTCAGAGTCAATAAGTTCATCAGGATCTGTTGTCAAAGCATCCTGATCATCCTCTGAAGCTAAAACCTGAAACAATAAAAAATGTAAATAAAGAGGGGCACAAGCGACCATGCCATAAGGGCAATGAGAATTAAATACCACTGATTTTCGCCAAAAAAATCATTATGAAACTTCTACTGAACTTTAAAAATTACGAACTTTACAAAGCTAAAATGTAGATATTGATAGATAATATAACTTACGTCTAGACCTAGTAACGCATTTAGAGATGATGCTATGTTAATTTAATATGTAAAATTAGGATTTGTAACAGGAATTTGGGGTAATTTGGCATTTGCTTCCCAGCATGTCAGGATTTTAATAAAGGTCTCCTCGGTTATAAATACCCTGTTCCATAGTGGTGTCTTATCTGGAGTTCTGAAGTGGCAACTTCGCAAAATTAGGATCATATGAATTAGATTTTAGTTCAATCGAATGTTTATGAAACCTACACATAGACCTGCTGCCTTCTTAGAATTAATTTATGATATCAAATGAAAAGAATAAATGAGTTTATGTAGGTATTTTTATGGTTATTTTCCTAGTTTCCCTGTGTCACTTAGTTATATCATATGGCTCAAGTATGGGATGCATATATACTCACGAGTTTTATTTTAAAATAAGTAAAACTAATGCAATGAAAGATTGAGGGGGAAAATTATTTTGTTCCAATGATAATTGATAGCAAGAAACTCCTCTGTTGCTTCTATCAAGAAATGAAGACTTAAAAAAAAAAAAAAAAACCTTGAGGACGGCGATTATTTCATCATGATAACAACTTATGAGTTTCCGCTTGCAACCTATCAATAAAATATGATCAGAAGTTTCAAGGAAAGGGGTCCTATTTTCAAACATGCTTGTTCCAATTTTGCCATTCGCCTTGTATGATTGATGATAAACCAGATCTTAAAATTTAAACTAGTGATACATAAGAGGTATAGAGTGCAGAGTTAAACAAATAGCCAAGTAAAATATAAGTAATCTTAGTCTCATGTCAAAAGACAGGAAGGATGCATCTTACAGACACAAAGGAGGGCAGAAACTCGAGGAGAGATGCAGAGAGAGAACACCAGGCATCTATAAATTACGCCAGGCATTAGGTAACATATAGACAGAGCAATCCCATAAATATTTACCTCTAGGTCTGAAAACTCAAACCAAGGGCAGCAATCCAAAATTTCACACATGAAAATAACAGTGTCACGGACAAGAAACCCTGCATCTGCTTCCAACAAATCAGACACCTTCATGAATTGTAAAACAGAATTATTCCAAGTCTTTGTGCAGATAGATGATTCTTTCCACACTGTCTTGGCTGGATTCTTTTGATTCACAACAGCCATCCTATATCTCACCCAAAAGTTTTTATCTGGATCACTTCCAACAGCTTGGTCACTCTCTAAATAGATACATATGGTGTCAAAAGACTCATACACACCTGTGCCGAAAGGGGGGGGCATTGGTTCAGTAAGGAATTCAAAAATTGGCAATCACTACTACTGGTGAACAAGATATGGGAAATAATATATGCAAAGATGAAACCTACCAATCCGAAGTTCACATCCACCAGCCTGAAAGAATTTACTGAAGATTTTTCTCGTCTCCATTATTTCCTTAAAAGACAGGAAATTCTCCACTTTCCATGAAAATGAACTTCTTTTCTGATACTTATCAATAAGGGAACCACTGCTGCTTAACTCAGACTCATAATTAGCAAAATCCTGCATTGTCGCTGTTTCTTTCAATATAAGAACCTCTGCTGAGAATACAACAGTGTCCTGGACAAGAAAACCAGAATCTTGATCAAAGAGACTTGTAAGCGTCACAAATTCACGCCAGCCCCAATCCTTTGCAGCCTTGGAGTAGCGGTTCTGGGATTCCTTAGTGACAGACTTCTCTTCAATCTTCTGATTCACAACTGACAACCGATGACTAACAAAACAACTCCAATCACTGGAAGTATTTCTTGAATCAGTAACTTCAAGAAAAACTGAAAGGTGGCAGGGTGGCTGAGACTGCCCTGTTGGCATTAAAAAAAAAATCATCAGACTCCACTTTTCATCACAATGTTGACGTTATTTCAATCTATTTAAAAAATCCTGAGTGCAAGGGCCAGACCATATTCATTCTCTATGTAACAGCGTCTAAAACGTAAGCCTTAAATCATTAGCTTCAGCTAAATTAATATAGAACATACAAGGATCAAATCAGCTCAAATTATCACGAGACGTGCATAAAGTCTATAGACTGCAGCAACACCCCTTCAATTTGTATTGTATACTCACAAGAAATCGCATTTCAGGGTATTTCAATTTACTGATAAAACATCAGCTACTTAATTTACACGTAATCAAAAATTCTCACGGCAGGAACACCATAACCAATCATTTGGTAGTCACTAACAACAAAAGATTTCCAGATTGAGAAAATTGCAAACCTCGGGGATAAACAATGAGACGACAATCCCTGTTACCAATCTGAAACCTCCTACTCTTGATGCAAAGACCTGTAATTTTCCTCTTCTTTAATATATCCTTCAATCTAGTGAAATTTTCAATCCTCCATGTGAACTTTCCTATATGGCCATCTGATTTCCTTGTACCACCACATCCACTTCTCCCCCCAATTAAAGCCCCATTTTTAGAGAAGCTACTAAACTCCTTGATCACATGAAATGATGTACTAAAAACTGCAGTGTCATCCACCAGGAACCCTGAGTCTGACCCCATAAAATCCGCCATCTTCATATAATCATTCCAACCCAAGCTAGTATTATCACCACTCTTATTATCAGCCGCAAACCGCCCATATGAATCCTTATGCATGTGATTGGAACCTGGCTTCTGGTTCAGAACTGACATTCGAAATAAACACCAGCAACTCCTATCAGATAACATTGCTGTCTTATCTGTATCCTTGCTTTCCAAACACATTGACAGATATTCAATCCCATTAACCGAGCTCTGGTAAACGCTAATCCTCAGGTTACACTCCCCAGCGGGGAAAACTGGACTCATTATCTTCTGTGTTTTTATCATCTCCTTAAATAAACTAAAATTATGAACTTTCCAAGTGAATTTCCCACTCAATACATCAGAAACTGGTCCTGCAACCACAGAGGAAGATATCACGGATGACGAGGATGATGCCGATGATTGCATTTCATTGTTGTCCCGAGTGAAATTAACAGACTCGTTAAGAATGAGAATATCAGCCGTCATTAATACGGAATCATTATTACACAAATAACCCAATTTCGGATCAAATACAGTTGAGGAAGGCGTAAAATCACACCACCCGTGCGATTTCTTCTTACTTGAAAATCGGTGCCACGAGTCCCGGTGAATGGTCTTGGAATCGTCAGCGACATTCACAATTGCTAGACGATAGCTTGCAAAGCAGTCCCATTTGGACGACGAACAGCCCCGGGGGTCCATGATTTGGAGGTAGATGGAGATGTAACCTGGCAAAGCCTGGGAGTCACCCTTAGGGTATATTAAGAGGCGGCAATCATAGCCTCCGACCTCGAAGTACTTGCTCCAGAGTGCCCTAGCTTTTATTCTCGGAAAGTTATGTACCGTCCATCGACAAACAGCGGAGTACTCGCCCCGGCGATCGACGGTGACGGTCTCCTGGGCGCCGCCTCCATCCCTCGGACCCATCGCGAGGTCCTCCGCCGCCGCCGACGAAGACACTGTCCCGGGCTTGTCCGATGACGCCAGAGAAGACGACGATGAGGTGGCAGCCTGTGATTGGTCAGTTGAAGAGGGTACAGAAGAAAAAGACAGGACAGCCTCAGATGAACTCGGCTTCATTGTCATAAGGATTCGTTCCAGCGTTTGCTTCACAAGTTTATGGTTCTTCCTGATCAAACCCGAGTACGGGAAAGGAGAACGGACAAGGAGGAAGGGGGGGGGGAGCGGGGCTGATATGTGGTTCGAGGGTAGCACAGGGAGCTTTGGCCAAATGGGCGCATTCTAGCAAACTTGCGCCATTTTTTTCCTGGATTTTTGTTTGTCCGCCGCAAGGCGGCGCATCCTAGTTATCTTGCGCCTCCCTTTTCTTTTCGTGCTTTCTGTGCTAGTTAATGATTATTATGGTTATATTAATTACTAGTAATAAATAAACACTGTGGTCAGACAAGGTAAATGAACAAACAGGTGATCTCCGAATATTTTTTTTTTCCCAAATGATCTCCGAATAAGAGCTTGTTTGGGAATCAATTCTCAAAATCAATTTCACATAAATCGAGATAAAACTCTCTTATATACTTACCCCGGATTCTGTGAAACCAAAGTTTAAAACCAATGTTTTGCTACTCCCTAAACAAACCCTAAATAAACAGCGATAACATTACAGGACCGTCCATGTTTTTTTTTTTTTGTTATGGGCGCTTTCAAATGATTTGTTTGGTAAGAGGGGAGGGAAAATGAGCGAGCAGGAAAAAAAAATTAGTTGAATTTTAAAATAACGAAATGGATTTGAAAGGTTTTATTAATTTTTCTTACCATTTTACGTTGCATGTTATTTTTATTAAAATTTTATAATTACATTTCTTTAATATTTTTAAATTCATTTCACAAAAAAATTTCTTGCCCTGGCCTCCCCTCCAAATACGAAACAGCCTTTGGACTGTGGATGGATCACAGTGCTTACATACAACGCCGAGGATTGCGTGTAAGTGATTCTCACGTAAAAAGAATCTCGACAATATAATTGAAATGGTTCGTTCTTTTTATCTTGAGATAAAAAATGGTCCATTCCATGTGCATTATAAGGAAAATCGACAGAAAAACACCTCCTGAATTTTGAAATCTCCAAAAGATATTTCGAATAAATAAAATGATAAATGGGTGAGAAGTATATTTCTATCATTTTAAATTTAGATTAAAATGATCAAGTTACTCCTCAAATAATTAATTTAATTGACAACTTTTTAAAATTTAGTGGCAGCTTCTATAATGATTTTTACAATATTTACAATATGATCCGGATATGTTCATTATAAGTTGGTTGACAATATTACTTAACATATTAACCACTTTTTTAACCTTAATAATAACTTTTGTAATGGTATTATATTATCAATGATCAACTTGATATTTTTGCTTAAATATTGAAATAACAAGTTCACACCTTCTTATGTATCTGTTATTTTGCTGATTAATGGGAGCTTATAGGGATTTCCATATTCAAGGGGTATTTTTTAGGAATTTTCCCAGTGTTATATTTATACATACATACAAAGTTCTGGATAAATAATAACTCTAGAATTTTTAACAATAAAACGTATGTAATATTCATAAATAATATAACTCTTAACATGATGAAGAAATGTTGTTGCCAAGTGCAGCTATTCTCCTATTTGACGCACATAATATTTAAGGCACTATCACATATTAAATACAGGTATATACTTAAGTAGGCATTCGATCTAGATTCATCTTATTAAAAGAACATATAATTAACCTCATGTGATACATAGAACGTTAGAAATGATAGTGTATGATATTATGACGTGTTTTATAAATTTCTTAATATAAATTAATGAAACATTAAATATTATTATTTCAATTGTATCTTGTATTTTCGTTTGAGTTATCTTTTTTTAAAAAAAAAATATCACACTCATAACTCATCATAAGAAAAAGTTCATATAATTTGAAAATATAATATAATGACTTTCTTAACTTTGTATCCAAAACTTTAAAATTCAGGTGATTAAAATTATGATTCTATTTAAACTTTACAATGAAATATAGGTATGAAGCACAAAACATAAACAAATAATACTTCCCCCTCATCCTCCATAAAAATTTAATCCACCAAAAAAAAAATCATTTTTTGCTATTTATTTTCAAAAAATATAATTTGTTATGATTTTAAAAATAAATGGTATAAACCTATAATATGTTAAAGTGTAGTTTGCTGAAATGAGAAATCTAAAAGCATAATTTTAGAAAAATAAAGTTAGTGTTGTTAAATTATTAAATCATTAAAGTGGAATTAAGTTTTAGAAGAGGATAATTGATGGAATTCATAAATTAAATAAATTATTATTAAATTATAATACTAATTCATTAAATTTGACTATTAAACTTATATATCATGTATGTTTCTTACATAACAATCTATATTTCTTACTTATAAGATTAAGATTATTAACTATAGGAGTTTTTGAGTTAATAAATATAAGTTTTTAGAGATTAATTTTAAACACTCAAACCCCTGTTTAATTCCATTTAGATTCCATAATGAAATAAACCTATAAGATAAAGAAAAATAAATAATATTTTCTCTTCTGTTGAATGAAAATTTCATCCCACCACAAGTCATTCGTTGTTGTGTATTTTAAAAGAATAATAGTTTCTTCTATATATTAAAATGTATTTTACTATAATAAATAATCAGCATAATTTAGAAAAAATACATAATATGAAAAAAGATACATTAATATGAAATATCATCTATTTCATTTTCAGTCCTTATTTTTATTCTCGTATTCTTTTTTCTAGGATATATATCATTTTTTAATTTAATTTGTTGTTGAAGTAGTGCTAAAAAGTATCATTTATAAATTTTATATTATATGATGTTTTAAAAAATAATGTATGATTATTTTTAGTTTGTCGTATCATTTTATTTACAATTAAGTTATATGTTCTCTTTGTTCATTCAATAACTGTTCAAAACAATACTTGTTTTTTTAGTATTTTAGATATTATAATTATAACAGTGTTTAGGAGTTAAATGATAATTTGTAAAACAAATAGAGATGGTTTATTTTGATTGATTACCTAAACCTACTTATCTTAGTATAGTCTTAAATATCTATTAAGATATATTTTATTTTCATGTTGTTTGAAAAATAAAAACAGAAGTCTGTATTTCGTTTTTTGAAGAATTGATATTTCATATTATAAAATATATTATTAAAATGGATAATTGTATTTAGAGATGAAATAGGGATATAATGATTTAAAATTTGAATTTTAAATATAAATATTGTTACCCACCATAAATGTAGAAATAAAGATAATAATTATAATTAGGGTGGTTAAATTGAACCAATTAAAAGAAGAATAAATATAAATGAAGTTATGAGTATAAATTTCAAATAAATAAGTTGATGATTGATTGACTAGCTGACTATTAACCAGTTATGCTTAATTGCTCTTGTTGGTTGGAAAGTAGAAATTAAACGATATGCATGGTATATGGTATATATTTATTGATTGCACATGCATTAGGCCCATGTCGTGTTGGGCCTGGGCCACTAGTGGATGCACGTGCTTGAAAAGTGATTTTACGCAATTTGAGATAAGTATGTGAGAGGAGTTTTATCTCGATTTAGGTGAAAATGATTCTAGAAGAGTAAAACAAAAAAGCTCTTATTCGCATTGTACTCATTGGAATCGAGATATTAAGATACAGCCACATCAGCTTGTCAGGAATTGCTTTCGTGGACCAGATATTTTTCCTCCAGCGCTCCCCTCCACTGTTTTGATAGGAACAGCGATGGTGTCGTTCCAAACTTTTCAAATGCCCCAACGAACTACACTTGGTGCAGCGAAGATATCCTCCTTTTCTCCATTTTTTATGCCAAGAAATTCGAGTTTTTTTTCCTCATCCGTACAGTTGCGTTGCCTCACCACTTTGTTCATCGGAGCATCCCCCCTATTTGCCAGTTCAAAAACAGGGACGTATGTAAAGTTGGGCCCAAAAACATTGTTGAAAATCTTTCTGGGTCCTAACTCTAAAACCACAGGCCCAAATTTAGAAACCTGGGCCAACCACTAGCCTGATCAACAATTATTAACATACTCTTCACTTTGTATCAAAAAAGGTCGGGTCTGACTGGTTGACAAGGGGAAGGCAAGGCGCCGCGTACCCGTCAGGTCTTGGGCTCAATTCCTTGCAAGGCACCACGAGATTAGTCTGGCCTTGGCTGGGATACTCTGAGTTAGCGATAACATCCTACTCGAAAAAACAATATTGTCATAGTGCATAAGACTGTAGGTTCAAATCTCATTATCGATGTAAGAGTTTTGTTGGTGAACGATTTGTAAATATCTCTGTAAGCGCTTTCTGAATCTAGATGTATGTTCTGACCCTAGTGAGTCACTAGCACCCAACTTTGGATAAAGAAAACGATATTTTCAATGCTACTGTCAATATAATGATTATGCTGGTAGGTGATCTGTAAGTACCTCTATAAGTGCTATCTATGCTTTGAAGTGTACCATATCCCTTATGAGTCTCGGGATCTAATTCATGTTAAAAAAAGATCAACATTGTTGTAAGTAAAAAATTGATATGGAAAGAGATTTATCTCTCTTGCGCGCGCGCATTACCCCTATGTGTAATCTAATTAAAAAGTTGGTATTAATTCTAAATGTCTTAAGACATATTTTTCATATTCATCAATCTTTCCCCAAATCTTTTAATCTAGTCAAATTAATTAGATGGGTTTTACATCATATGAGTACCATATTTTTTTAAGCTTTTTTTTAGCCCAATGATAGCATCCTCGAGATAAACCTAAAGGACCAATAATATGGACTAATCAAGAATGAAGGGGCTTGTATACCCAAAAAAATTGACTTGGGCTAACCCAGTCTAAGGCCCAGTTTGTAAGCCCATCCAGAGACATGGTCCATCTGGAGGTCAAACGGTCAGATGCATAGAGGATACATAGAGTCTATCCAAAAGCTCATATATGTCGCCCACATCTCCTAGATATTGGACCAGGCAACTAGATCCAAAGATCCAACAACTACCACTCATAGATTTTCAGGATTCGTTAGATACAACGGACAGGCGATCAAGGCTGAAAACCAGCTATTTATGTTTGCCCTACTTTCCATTATACACATTCGAAAAAGATGACAGTCAAAATCCTCTTTCTCATATGCTATCAATTTTTGCTGCATTATCAGCGTACTTCATCCATACAATTTATTTTCATTCATCTTACGTGAAAGGTAATAACCATTTCTTATTTTCCCCGCATAATTAGTGGCCCAATTAGTTTTTCATTAATTTAACATTTTACTGAAATTTGCACAAACAAGACTCATCGTATGAGGGGCAGTTTTCTTGCCAACAATTATATTTCTAAACTTGAAATCATCAGGAGTTAGAAAGGGGGACAGGGTTAATTTGCACTATTTTAAAGTAAATTTTCAAGTATCTAACACTCTAGAATATTTTTCCAACAACACTCATTGTCATCAATAGCTTTTAACACATTCAGTACCCAAAAATATTTTTCAATAGTATTTAGTATTCTAAATCTAATGTAATAGCTTATATAGAGAAAATATTTTAAACACAAAATAACATTAAAAATTATTTTATGATACTAAGTGCAATTTAAAAAATATTTTAGCATGCTTAATGTATAAAAATTATTTTAAAGTACGAAGTTGCAGTTAAACTGCAAAAATAATTTAAAGTGCGGAATGGAACTTAAAGAAAAAGAAAAAAAATAAAAGTACACAATACTTTTTATTTTGGGAAGTACATGTATCATGCTATTAGAATCAATTTTATTTGAGATAGTATTAAATACTAATTTAAATATTGATTCATCATATTATAAATGATCTAACTCTTCCGTCATACCTATGTCCCTTTATGGTTAAAGGAGTTTCGTCCAATGGTGGGCCGCTGGATTTAGGGTTTGCGGTGGGAGCCTGAATAATTAGGTAGACCCATGGCCATGGCCCGCGACAAAAGACTAGACGAGCGGTGGAAAACGAGCACTGGTTCAGTAATTCACTAATTCTTTCTATTTTTGGGATATCTGTGTGGCCCAACCTTTTTAACCTCGTCAACTTTCTCATCCAAATTAGGTAAACACGTGACTTCGTTATGCTGTACGTGAATTGACCCACACTAGTTACCATCCGTGAATGTTGCTATTCCAGATATTTTGAAATGATCCATCCACTGATTTCACCCCTCCCTTAAACAATGCTCATTACTCGAGTCTTAAAAATATGTATACATATATAAAAGCTAGTTGGAGGTTTATTTTGAATGTACATGAGACTCTAATAAACCATACCCCCCAAATTTAAAATTTTAAATGTATACGAATTATGTAGTAACTAATGAAAAAAAATTAACATGACATTGTTGGTGGGTCGCATTTGAATATTTTTTTATGTTATGAGTTTTAAGACCTGTTATGAGTCCTAGGGACTCAATTTTATTGAAGCTTTATGGTACAAAAAAAATGAAAAACAACAGTAAATATAATATACGATAAAAATATAACTAAGTACTCTAGAAGAAGCATAGATACTCAAGAGATTAACTCTGGTCATTTTCTTTTTTCTTTTTGTTGGGGGGGGGGGTTGAGTGTGAAGTATTAGAGATAATCATCTCCCGGTGCACAAAAATCATCATATGGTACCATAGGATGGAACGAAGCTGGACATCAAAGATCGAAACTGTCATCATATTTCAAAAAATAAAAAAGAATCATGACGTACAAAAAATTAGTACCCATCTGATTGTTAATATAACACTAGTTTTAATTTGTGAAGTGTATCTTACATATATATAAGGACAGAATGGGTAATAAATATTGAGGTAAATAATGGGTAATAGATATGTTTATTATAGCACGAGTGCCGAGAATGAAAAGTGATTGATTATATCAAAGTATTTTTCAAGCAATAATTGAGTAATATATATATATATATAT
>QFDD01121256.1:0-50009 GCA_006871305.1 Vachellia collinsii
TATTGTATGCCCAAAAAATGACTTTGGATTAGACCAATCTGAGGCCCAGTCCACAGGCCCATGGGAAGACATGATTTAACTGAAGGTGTAACAGTCAGTCAGTGAGGGGACATGTGGAGGCTTCCCAGGCAGATCTGTCCTCAGCATCCCACAGATCTTGGGTGGACAGTTAGATCCACAAATTTAGCATCCACCACTCCTAGATTTTTGGGGGACCGTTGGACAGACTGGATAGGCGACAAGGGGGCTTAGACCACTTATTTATTCTGGCTGTACCTCATATGAGGGGGACTTTTTTTTTAGATTCCAGGGCCTCTCTCTTACGCTCTGCGATTTTATCATCTCCCTCACAGTCCAGATCACTCAAATCCTCATGTATCTCAACAAGAGTTATCAATACAATTATTTTCATTCGTCTTGCATTAGAAGCAGTAGCTTTATTTCCTTTTAATACTGTTGGTGACCTCAAACCTCCTTTAATTTATTTATCGACTGAAATTTGCACAAACAAATTCTATATTATACTATGACTTTATTTAAAATCGAAATATCAAATTTTATGGTAAGTATCTTGTAAATAAAATACCAAATATTTTTAAAACACTATCACATTTTCTCACTTCTGCCAATAGTTACAAGGATGTCTATTCAATGCGTGTACGGGTTATTATATTCTATAAAATATACGAACATAAACCAAAGTGGATAACGACGTGGATAAAGCAAACAAGTGCCACGTGTTGAAATATCCCAGAGACGTGTCTACCCATCCTTTTCCGAAGTTATGATTCCAAAACAACTTTCCAGAGCTTTAAAGTGATTTTGAAAAATAGTAGTCCACGAGAGAGATGGATTCTTCTTGGCAAAAAGCAAGAAAGAAAGAAAGAAAGAAAGAAAGAGATGGATTCTTCAACCTCAACGTCGACGACGAACTCAGAGCGAAATCACAAGAAGTCTTCATTGGGATCTCGCCTGAGGAAAAACTTCTTACTTTTTGTAGTTTCTTTACAGGAAGGCCTTACATATGTAAAGGCCTTCTTCATCGGTCAGGTCTTAATTAAAACTTTTTTTGTAATTTTCTCATAATCTCTCTCTCTCTCTCACACACCATTGTTATAACATGGCGTCTTTGTGTTTTTTTTTTTAAAAAAAAGCAGACAAAAAAGATAAAGGCGAGAAACGAGGAGGAAGCAACCTTAGCGGAGCTTGAGACACAGAAGATGCAGGTAGAGGCTGCTGACGCTGCAGAAGCCACCAAAACCAAACTCAATAAATCATCGTAATTTGTCGTACCATAAAACATCTGCCCTCTCTGTTTTTTGTCGGTGCAGTTTATTTTCGTGGTTTCCCATACTTGTATTTGCTTTCTGTTTCAGAATGTTAATGCTATTACCAAAAATAAAAAAAAAAGAATGTTAATGGTTTTATTTCTGTAACTACTTTGAAGGACCCTAAGCTAGTCTCTATTATTTAATACTCGCGTTAATTTTGTTGAGATGAACCTTAACACAGTTACAGTTATAAGATGTTCTGGAAAAAATATGCCGATCTGAGAAAAATTATATAATTGTTTGATTCGTGGAAAGCATGAAATGAATCTCAGCCTCTTAAAACGACAACGTGTGAGAGAGGGGGCAAACACGTAAGAGAGGCATTGGGGCATTGGAATACGAAATCTCCATTACCATGAAGTTCTTTTGTCATTTTATTAATTTTCTCGTACTGAGTCATACATGGGGCTTTCAAGGCGTATATAGTCATACATGATCCCTTCGAAAGGACTAGTAGCCCTAACCTGCGTGAGATAGAGAGTATTATCGCCTTTTATCAGAATCCTACCTGACACATCAATGCTATATAGCCTGTAGAGTCCATGGATCCCATGCCTAGCTATTGTGTTGTCCTTTCCAATCAAACCACTCTCGAATAGAGGAGCCTCTTGTTTCGGATCATTCACTCTAACCTATCAAGTTACATTAACGGAAACACAAGCTCAAATCAAATTCTGGGTACATTTCAATAGCAAACCAATATCTTTTCTTTGGGTAAGATTATAAAGCAACCTGTAATTCGGCTGCATTTGCAGTTGCAAGTGCCAACCTTAACTTATACGTCCCACCACCCACCACGTCATCAAGCTTGAACTTGATTTGCCATGTAGTTCCTTGGGAAGTGCCATCACCTTTCTCCCTGCGTATTTCATTCATCAATACCAACTTTTCTATAAAAACAGAGGTATTTATTTTGTACGTTCCCTAGAGAAAGAAACTATATGAGGAACTAGACCTGGTGACTTGTGCAAAGAACCAATCGTTCCTATAGTCACTGACACCAACTGTATAAACCAAATCTTCCTTTGGATATAGTTCTGTATATCTTTCCCACAAGCCATACTGCCTAAACCTGCAAATATTGCGTTGTCAACAAAAGTAAGCTAACTATGATAACTGAATTTTCTTATCTATACGCGCTAAAGTATTCAGAGAGAGGGGACCGACTTATCTGGATGGTTGATGTAAAGCTTGTTTATGTACATGGGGTTAGGATCAGGAACATAGAATTCAGCAGCAGAGCGATCAGGAATTCCTATCTCCCATAGTGTTGGACCATCTCTTGGGGGCTCAAAAACAATGTCACCGACATTTATTTCACAACCTGCATGCATAGTGCTCATAGTACATTAATAACAGACAACAACATAGACTTTATAAATGACTCACACATGAAGAATTGAATTCAATTAAATTAGAGCACCTGGGGTGATGGTGATGACGGCATTGTTCCAGTATTCTCCGATGAAACCAGGAGCCCATGCATAGAGATTATAATCCCCGCCAAGTATGTTGTGAATGTAGAAGTAGCCTTCCTCGTTTGTTCTTGTCCAGAATTGGTATCCCTGATCGCAAATATTGCAGAAACTTGATCGCTACTTGTTTATGCCATATAACTATTTGATTTTGTGAACCAATAAGAACGATCTTTTGTCACCTTGCATTCTCTTTGCCATGATCCGGCGTCTCCAGGTGGAGCCATTCCTATATAAGCACCTTGTGCCAATATATAATCGTCGCTAAGACACCTGACAATGGTTACTTTTCGCAGCTTCATGACTACGTTTTTAACTAATGAAAAACAAAATGAGAACTTCTGGCAAAAAGAGAGAGAGAGAGAACTCGAGATTCTATGGGGCGATGATAATGTGTCATTTCGATTTTATATGTACCTGTCTCGGACTCGCAGTGTGCCACAAATACTGCCACGTTGGTCTGACTTCTGATAATCCTCTGAAGCTGGAAAATCGTAGGGCCAAATTTGAACCTGTTCCGTCATCTGAAAAGGCGGGGCGTCTCAGTTACTGCCATAAAGTTCGTCTGCTTTTTTGGTCTTTTTTAATCAAATAAAGTTTGTCTTATAAAGAAACCTGATCTTTGGCATCCTCCCAGAGCCATAGTGGATCTTGATCATCCGACAAAGTGTTCAGATACACAAAGATCGGCCCGAATACTTTCTTCCAAGGCTCATTCGGTTTGAGTTTTAGAACTAGATCCTCGCCGGCATAATGAGCACTTAAGAACATCTGACACACCCAAAAAAACCAAGAACAGGGCAAGGCAGTTTGTTTCGGTTCATGAAACAGAAATTAAATGCTCATTGACTGATACATAGTACGTTGACTTACAGCGAGGCTAATGGGGCCCACATGAGAGGTAAGGTTCTGTTTAACGGGCCCCCCTGATCGGAATTCATTGCTAGGTATGATTACCCAGAACCCCATGGGAGCTTCGGTTTCTTTTCCGGGGCTGATCCACCCATGCACCTTCAGATCTTTGTTGTCGCACGAGTATTGATACTTGTCGTCCACCTTAATCACTCAGAAGCATATATAATTGTTTTTGTATAACAATTGGTCACTAAATAGAAGAAACATATTGGAACAAGTACTACGTAGGACTTACCTCCCCCTTGAACTCTGGCTCAATAGGATTCACAAGTAAAACTGCTTCTGGTGGGGCAAGTTCTTTTCCTCTTCCAGGTAATCTATCGTCTGGAAGTGGCATGAATCTTTGCCTATTATCCGCTACGGCCATGTAATGATATCTACATGAGTAAAACTATACGCCTCATCTCTTTGCACTTAGATATATTTTACATTTGGAATACTAGGGAAAAAGTTCAAGGTAAATGTAAAAAGTTTACGTAAGTGACAAGTAAAATGGATGGCTACCTGTCTTTTCTGAGTTTGAAGACGATCCTGATCTGGGGTATGTTGAAAGCAGGCCACTCTTTTAGGTGTTCAAAAATGGCGTATGAGTAGAAGCCAGGGGAATTTCGGAGCATGACATACCTGCAGTGCAAATTAAAGTCGTTAATGTAATTATAATATATATCACTGTATCCACAATTATTGAGCAATAAATTAATAAATTCAATCGAGCAGTATATAGGAGTATACATACCTTTTGTCTATATTCAATGGCGAAAGCTTTCCCTTAAGAGATAGATCCCACATTCTTGTAAACGAGATCTCCACCTGTTCCTCATTTTCAACGATCACTCTTAAACTTGTTCCGACGACGCTGCAAAATCATAGCCATATTCGTCGACAGTGTTCAATTAACTAATGAAAGAGTTAAAATTACGTACATCTATATTCGGAGTAAAGAAAAATGAAAGAGTAAATTATATTACTTTTTCTTTTTTTGTCATTATAGCTGCTACCTTCTTTCTCATTTTATAGGAAGACACGGAATCAAAGAGGCAAAGTATACATACCGCTCGAATGTTCCAGTGGTTCCTGTACTGCCTTCTTCACTCCAAACGACGTCCCAATATCTAAAAATAATTCAGTGAGAAGGGGGAAAAAACTAAAAATCGAAGAGAAACAGGTCTAAATTGTTGTGCCGTCCTGTGTATATAATACCCTCTGTTATCTCTTGGGTTAAGAACTTCGAGTATATTATCAATGCCATTGTATTGTATTCTAGTGACAAATCCTCCTGGTTTGGATAAGTACACTTTCACTATGCCATTATCCATCACCACCTGCAATTCAAATAATACATCAACGACTCAAGCAAAACTTGATTTACAATAAAAATATCAAAAAGTTGAAAGAAGAAGAAGAAAGAGAAGTTTCTTACATGACTGTCTCCTACATGCAGTTGCACTCCCTGTGTTGACATGGTGAATGATCGATCTTTATTTTGCTCGATACAACCTATGTCTAGTTTCTCTAAGAGACCTCAGTAACTTGACTTTATATGTCATGTTTTTAAGGTTTCTTTTCACTCACGCCTCGATTCTGTTTGGTTTGGTTAGGTTTTTCTTTAACCAAAGGCCAAGTATTGTTGGCTTTATTGGTGGTTTCATGGTTATTTCTTTACTCTGTCGCCGATGCAGCTGGCTGCGTTTTGATGTTATGGGGAAACAAACGGCGTCAAATATAAGCGTGACGACAGAGAATCGCGAAACCTAACAAGAAAGTGCGATCTTAAAGTCCATTAAATTCAATATCAAATTTGCCCCATGGTCGCGTTCCGCATTTAAATTTCACATATGTCACTATCGCAGTTTGACAAATACATTTGTATGGTTTTAATTTGATCAGCAAAGCTTCCATGTAATTTTCAAGTCTTTATAGAAAAGTCTGTAATACTATGCCTCATCCGTTTTCTTCGATTGAACATTATATTTCTACCTCCCTTTTATTTTCCCAAAATACGACCACTGTTTACAACGTATGTTAACTACTCTGCTGTTCTTAAAAAATATTAATTAAAATCTTAATTTTCTCAATTTTATGCTTGAATAAAATAGGTGTCCATATTATTATTTACATGGTTAACTCCTTAAAAAATAATGAATGAATGGAACAGCTGGAAAAGGAAAGTTGCCCACGATGAAGAGAATTTTTAAAATTTATCCTAGATTATGAAACAGAGAGAGAATGTGTAATTTCACGGTAAAACCAACACATTAATACGGGGGGAAAATTAAATTTACTCATTTTTGTCCTCTCCATGAAGCTAAATTCTCCCACCTTAAAGCTTAGAAGTCAAAACTTCATCTAATATATAAAGGAAAAGAACAAATGGATGGGAGAAAAACAGGGAGGACCACAGAGCGTGAACTTAACTTCGAATAGAGAATAGAATAGGCTGAACTCCCAAGGGTAGGTGGGCTTATAATTCAATCTTGTTTAATTTATTTGGCATATAATGTTGAAACTTAAAAATCTCAAATGCCAAAACCTTGTACATCAAGGTTGAACATCCAAGATAGCGATAAACTATTTGTAAAACATTGTGATTACTTCTACTCTCTCTTTATACATGCATTCCACGGGTGCTTACAAACATTGTCGGTGTCAAGTTTGTTTAATTTTCCCCTCTGCACGTTTCTGTTTGTTAAACTTCTGAAAATTTGAAGAGTGTTCAGTTTACCTGAGCCAAGTTTCTTCATATAAATACTATTCAGACAAAAGCTATCACTTCTATATTTGGCGAAAGAAATTACTTTTTGGAATCAAGGGCTTACCAACTGCTTGAAATTTTTGTGACCAAAATATTTTGGGAAAGTGAAAATGTATATTCTTCATTAATTAGTAACTGATATATATCTATATATATATAGTGCCACGTATCAGAATGCTATAGTGGAGTAGTAACATTGATTTCATATTACCAGGTTTATGAGCCTGTAGAGGAAGGATCTTACATTAAAATGATTGAATGTTCAGTGGGCATGGCGGGCAAATACAAGTAAGTGTAGCCTTTGTTTGTTAATGGTTCTAGTGTGTTGGAAATAGCCCTTGTACATAGCTCATTGTCTGGTTCGCCAGTTTTGCAGACTGCATCTACAAGTTCCTCTTCCATTCGTCGGCAAGTATTACGTCCATTTGGATAATGATTTATGTTGGGTCACTAAAGTTTATGATAGACCCTACTACTTAAACCAGATATAGTGCATTAATCATCAAAAACGGAACAAAAATGATACAATACATTTAAGAAGCAACAAACTAGATCTTAACCACAGTATCTACTGAAGCTGACAGGGCATAGTTTTAATCAAAACTTTGGAAACTTGGCATTCACTGCATGACCAAACTTTTGCAAGTGACTTATCTACACGGCTTTAAAAATGTCATCATGTTGACATTAAATCGTACTAAGCTTAAACTGAATGTGGTATAGATGCATACTTATGGTGATATAACTTTAATTTGAACAAGGAGAACCTTAGTTTGATGCCAAACTAATGCAAGACCGTAAGAAAAATAGAGAAAAGAGAGAGGAGAAGGGAGAACTAGGAGAATTTTATTAATGATCATTGATTAAAAAACTGCCTTATTCTTATTGCTAAAGGCTTTATGTATCGACCAAAAGATTACATAAAAAATGCAATGTAATTTGGAAATTTAAAGGTGTAGCTATTAACAAAAATCACTAGATTTTTCTTTTATAAATGATAACTCTAACATGTGAAAGCCCACGGCACTTGAAGTGAATATTTATTGGGATCCAGGAACTGAGCTAGTCAGGATTGGATTGTAGACCTTTTAAGAACAAATTTACTTAGAAGGTGTAATGATGTACATGTTTGCATATGTGTCAACTCTAAGGGGACCGTGTCCTCCTCTTAAAAATAGATTTTTATGATTTAAAAAAAAGGATCTAAATAGATGTACTATCTATCGAATATTCTGAACTAAGATCATATGTAATGATCATTACTAGTTATAGAAGAGGGCCCTTCTAAACGAAAATAATCATACAAAATACCTATAAAAGGACTTGTGTTTCTTGTTTGCTTACAATTTTGAGAATGACAAGTGTTTTCAGCCAAGCACTAGTCAAGTATTTGGGGCTAACTTATCTCATTATTAAATTAGTTCATTTTTCATATCTTATGGACGTTTGAGTTGTGCCCCCCTTTGCATATCAGCTCTTTGAGATTATGTTCTTTACTGTCTTGTATGTTTATATTCTGTCGTATCTATTTTCTTAGCAAGCATTGATGTCAATTAAGGTTTGACTAATAACAAAAATGCACTTTGTTTCAACAGCGAAGCTGAAGAACTTTACTCAAAGAAGCTTGACAACTTTGTAGAAAAACGACTTAAATCAGAGGGAGCTGCATCTGTAAGGTTCTCCAATTATAAACTTTTATTTTCTGATCAATGCTAGTAAGATGCTTTTTCTTTTTCTTTTCCGTTTTTTTTTGTGCTACTGAAGCTGCATAGCTTATATGTTGCTCCGCAATCTTATCATGTAGATAATAAATGTTATCAATCACTTGATCACGGCAAAAATTGGTGAACAGCATAGTGCAAAACAGAAAAGTTAAATGTAAGCAGTGATTAACGCAGTCCCGACAGCATCTCTGTTTTAGAATTTTAAGAGTTTTTACCTGGGAGAAGGATTTCCAAACCTCATTAACTTCGTTATGGTGTCGAAAAACCAGTTGTTTTTAAGCTTTATTTTTATTCAAGCTTCTACTTGGCTTGGTTTGGTTTGGTTTTTCTTCAACCAGGCCAAGTATTTTAGGCTTTATTGGAGGTTTCATGGCTATTTTTTTACTCTGTCGTTACTGTGTGTGTGGCTGGGTGCGTTTTGATGTTCTGGGGAAACAAACGGCATCAAATTATATATGACGACAGTGCATGGCGAAACAAAAGAAGAAAATGCGATCTAAAATCTATTAAATTCTATATCAAACATGACTGTGGGTCATGTGTTCCCCATTTAAATTCCACTGACGACATAATCACAGTTTGACCAATTCGTTTTTATGAGTTCTAATCAGCAAAGCTTTCATGTAATTTTCAAGTAATCGTTACCAAGTCTTTATAGAAAAAATATATAATACCATGCTCTTGGTTTTCCAATTTCACATTAAATTTTTACCTCCCTTTTCTCTTGCCAAAATACTCCATCTGGTCCACAACATATGTTAACTACTTTGTCGTTCTAAAAAATTATTAGTTAAAATCTTAATTTTCTCAATAATTTTATACCTTTTCAATTTTATCCTTGAATAAAATAAATTTCAATATTTACATGGTTAACTCCTTTTTAAAACACCTCTCTTTGATTTCATGAAGTAATAATAAATGAATGAGATAATTGGAAATAGAATTATAAACATTATACATTGAAATTCTCAAGGCTTTTCAAGCAGAGGATCAACAAATTTATTTCTATAATAAAAAACAATTGAATAGATGTACTATTTGTTGGGTATTCTGAACTAAAATTATATATTACGATCATTACTAGTTATAGAAGATGGTACTTCTAAACGAATATAATCATATAAAATCCCTTGAAAGGGACTTATGTTTCTTGGTTGCTTTAGAAAAAAGGTATTATTCCCCTGCACAAGTAGAGTGCCTTGCACATCGACGTTGAACAGCCAATATAGCCCATGAATTCCATGTCTGGCTATTGTGTTCTCCTTTCCGATCACTCCACTAGAGAACAAAGTTGAGTTTGCTTCTAAGTTATTTACCCGAACCTGACGAGGAAAATTAAACCAAAAAATGATAAGAAGAAGAAGAAGAAGAATTGTGACTTTGTGAGCATGAAGAGATATGAACAGAGCTCAGAGGAAAATTTTAGTATGAAGTGGTTGATATACTTGCAGCTCAGCAGAGTGCACAGATGCCAGAGCCAATCGCAATTTGTAGGTTCCATTTGCATTTACACTATCAAGTTTGAAATTAATTCGCCATGTGGTTTCTTGGTATGTGTTGTTCTCTTTCTTCCTGCACAGTGACCAAGAATTAAAGCCAGAGAACAAAGAAAACAAGACTTTAGCCACTAAATATATAATCTAACAGTTATCACAAATATCACCTCTGTTCATATTTCATACAATCAGAGGATGGAGTGGAAGATAAATGACCTATTAACTTGAGCAAAAAACCAATCTTTTTTGTAGTCACTGGTCCCTATGGTGTAGACCAAGTCTTCATTTGGATACAGTTCTGCGTACCTCTCCCACAGTCCATATTGCCTATACCTGCCAAACTTAGGGGCTGTGATGCATACTTCTCCCTTTTACCAGGGTCAAAAGAAGGTTCAAGTGATAATCATAACACCAAGAGAAATAATACCTTCTGTTTATTATTATAATTATTATTTAAATTTGCAAGGAAATTAACCTATCTGGATGATTGACGTAAAGTCTGTTAATGTACTTGGGATTTGGATCAGGGATATAGAATTCAGCTGCAGTGCGATCAGGGATGCCTATTTCCCACAAAGTAGGGCCATCTCTCGGAGGCTCATAAACAAGTTCTCCCGCATCATCTTCACAACCTGCTTTACATATTTGTCCCATTCAATGCTCTTTATTAGACTTTAGTATAACAACACTGTACACTTGAAAATCTTATGGGAAAATACTCTTCAAGGGCTCATTAATCATGCATGAATAAAGGGAGAGAAAAAATATGAAACCTGAGGTTATGTTAATAACATTGTCATAACGGTAATCGCCGATAAACCCGGTGACCCAAGAGTAAAGATTATATTGCCCGGCCCGAATGTCAGTGATTGTGAAGTAGCCTTTATCATCAGTGATGGTCCAAAATTGATAACCCTGTTAACACATACCAAATCATATCAGCTTCCTTCTGTGTGGCTCAAAATTTTTCAGTTCTTCACTTTAGAAAGAGAGGGAAAAAAAAAAAAGGAACTAGAAATATCACCTTGTATTCTCTTTGCCAAGAACCGGCATCTCCTGGGGCAGCTAAGCCCACATAAGCCCCACTCGCTGGGACGTACCCATCGGTAATAAACCTATGTTAAGTTCAAGTTCAAGTTCACTGATTGAGATGAATATTTTACAGATGCATATATGGAATGAAGCAATGTGTAAATACTTTCTTTCTTTTTTGGGTTGATTAAAAGCATTCGTCAGTACTAAGAACTACAAGAAACAGAGGGAAAAAACTGTGCTATGAAGAGTTTCTTATTTGGTAGCTAAGAAGCATTTCAGATGAAGTGTTTGGACTTTGGAGACATACCTGTCCCGTACCAGTAATCTCCCTTTAACTTTGCCTCGTTGGTCAGACGAGGGAAAGTCTTCTGAAGCTGGAAATACATAGGGCCAGCTCTCAATTTCGTTAACCATCTGCAATTTCATTTTTGTTTATTAGAGTTTCTTACGTGACAAAGAATGTTGAACTTAGCATGTGAAGAAGGAACAGGAGAACCTGCTGTTTGGCGTCTTCCCATAGCAAGGCCGGGCTTTCTCCGTTGGACAAACAATTAAGGTATATGAAAATGGGCCCATACACTTTCTTCCACGCTTCGTCGGGCCCAAATTTCATTACTAGATCTGCTCCTGAATAGTGCGTACTATGAAACACCTAATCCAGGAAGATCCATAATAGACATTAGGAAAACGTAAAGTTAATTTACTCACCAACCATCGGTCCTAACTCCTAAATTTAATTAAAAGGGGAAAAAAGTATTTTTTATATAAATTTAGATAAAACTTTTCTAATCCCTAAAAAAAATTAATCCAAGACCCAAGAAAGGAACAGTGACCTACGGAGAGTGTAGTGGGTCCCACGTGAGAGGTAAGGTATTGCTTGAGGGGCCCAGCAGATCGGAACTCATAGCTGGGTGTAATTTGCCAGAACCCAACAGATCGATCCATGCATATCCAGCCATGAACCCTATTGTTGCGACTCTCGCACGAGTACTGATACTTGTCATCCACCTAATCACGCAATTTCGCCCAGTTTATGCACCAAGAACCGTCATTTTCTGTGAAGTATAAATCATTTTCTTTGAACGAACCTACCTCCCCTTTGAATTCAGGCTCAACGGGATTGACAAGGAGGACAGCCTCAGGGTAGGCTAGAACTTGCCCTCTTCCTTCTAACCGGTCTTCAGGCTGAGGCATGAATCTTTGCCTGTTGTCTGCTACAACCATGTAATGGAACCTTCAAAATTTATACGCACCAAGCGCATCAGAATCAGAATCGTTGATAGAGCTCACGTTTTATTTTCTTTAAGTCTGAGGACCTAAACCTACTTGTCTTTCCGAAGCTTAAACGCAATCCGAGTATTGTCAAGATTGAAGGCAGGCCATCCCTTCAAACGCTCGTATATAGCATAGGTGTAGAAGCCCGATGAACCACGAAGCAATATGAATCTGCCAAAAATGAGAATTTTTTTGCCTCTTCAAACAGGGCAAAAAATTTTCAAATGCAACCTTGGAAGCTCAAGTACCTTTTATCGACATTGAGGGGAGGAATCTTTCCTTCCAGGGAAGGCAGCCATGTTCTGGTGAATGATAACTCTAACTGTTCTTCATTTTCAACAATTACTGTAAAATTTGTCGCTTCCAACCTGGATAACCCTCACCATTAATTGGGTTCAACGTTCAAGCATAAATTGGAATAGTTTTAGAATTTACCTATCCAATGTACCCTTTGTTCCATTATTATCAGCTTCGCCCCATACAACATCCCAGTAACTGTACTCACACCAAAGAAGAATGTAAAGTAAGCGGGGAAAGCTTGAGATTTCGGATATGGTATGTTATTTGATAGCTATTCCATGCATGCCAGGTCTTTGTGAAATTGCCTAGGCGAGAGCCTCCTAGGGGTATGATTTCTAACGAGCAGAAGATTAAGAAAATTGGTATACCCTCTGTCAATTTCCTTGTTTTGAACTTCAAGCAAATTGTCAATTCCATTGTATTGGATTCCGGTGACTGATCCTTCAGGATTTGATAAGGTGACTTGGACTATGCCATTATCCATCACAATCTGGGCAGAGTATATACATATATACTTACTTATAAAACTGATATAAGCTGTTAATCAGAAGCTAACCGCAGTTAAAAAAAACAGATTGAGTGCAAATTTGCTATCCTTAGATATGAAGGAAATTGCAGAGGATGTTTTACATGCTTATCTTGAATTTCCAATCGCACTCCTGGGGATGAAATGATACAAAATTAGTCTCTTGAAATGGTCCACAATATTCTCGTAAATTGGAAACTACTGCAGCTTTTGCAGAGCTTGCAGAAATTTTCAAAACAGGGGATTATAGAAGATGAGGTGAAGAAACCTGGATAAGGAACATATCCCTGAACCAAAACCAGCAGCAGCATAAAGAACAGGAAATGGTTGGTGGGTATCATCGTCGTCATCAATCGTCCTCTTCTGAGGCCTCACTCTCTCTGGGTTTTGCTTGATGACAAAATATTCAGTTTCCTAGTCCTTGTCGGTTTTCTACACAAATCCCACATACCCTTCGTTAGCGGACTTGACAAGAATGTCCTGCAATTGAAAATCTTCATTGGGAGCAGCAGATTTAGGTGGAAGGTAAACCGAACAACATTTTATTTGACTTGACTTTCTCATTGGGAGGGTGGCGTCTAGGTAGGATAATGCCATGACTTGTGAGTTTAACAGCAAAAGCATTGCAGTTAGACACCAAAAGAAAGTGAGACTTTCAGAGGGAAAAAAAGTAGTATTTATTAGGTGGAAGGAATATAAAGGTTTGGTTAATGGAATTAGGTTAGAGGGAAGAAACTAGAGCCATGTGAAGGACTCTTTATGGGGGAATGTTGATGGTGGGTTAGTTTTCTTCAACTATAGAGAAAGCACCTATTTTTACAATTTCTCTGTCCAATTCGTTTTGGCCTTTTCTTCTTCGGCGTGACTGCCTGGCACAGATGTCACGGGTGTGTATGCTTGAAATCACATGAATAAACCATGGAATATAAGAGGGTCATTCTGCTCGTTTAATTCTTTTTCCCCTCTTTTGTGACAACGTTGGTGATAGTTCTGTTTAACGTTTTGTGTCCGATCTTGAAGAAAATCACTAATGTTGTTTTGCAAAGCAGGTTGTAATATTTATTCAAAGCTTCAATCAGAGGAGATTCGAGGCGAGCCAATTAATGTGGGGACCAATCAAATACCAATCTGCGCTATTAATTTGATTTCATCTTAAATGATTTAGATTGTGGAATAACTCCTCGTTATGATAGCTTTCCGTTTTTAAGGAAAACCTCTCTAGGATCAAATAATTTGAAGCAGCCAATCAAGCAACTGCCTTATTAGTTATATCAATCTATGGTGAATACAATGGATCTTTTGTTTTTATTTTTAGGAGGAATGGACTAAAAATATCTTTGAGAAAATTAGAATGAGGTCTTATGTAAAGGATTTTACAATTAAATAGTTTTATGAAATTGTAAATTTACTATCAAGTCCCTTTAATAACTTTATGCATTGAGACTGTTTAATTGTAAAATCCCTTATACGATACCTCATCGTCATTTTCCCTTTGATTATAAGGTTAACATTAAAAAAGATTTCACTTTTGATTCAAATGCTCCATATCACGCCAAATGATCTCATATATATATATAAGTATAAACAAATGTTATATTCTAAAACTTGAAAATACTTCTTTCCACTGAGGCGACAGTCCACAACAATTCTTATTATCTGATTAATTTAGTGATTTCAATTTGAGTATTTTCAAAAATATAAATTAACTTATAATGTTAAAGTTTGATCTCAACCATTTAAATTATAATCAAAGGGAAGTTGGGAAAAAAACAGCAGAGAGAAACTAGACACTTGTCCAATGAGTTCTCTTTATGAAGACTGATTGGTGATCTTGAGACGATGATTAAACAAATATACACGTGGAATATCGTGATTGCACCCATATTCCTAATGGAGAGATAGTGGTGCTAAAATGCCTAAATTGTAGTGCCCTTGCCCTTCAGCGTTCACTGCTTATTTCTTCAAAATCATTATTTCTGAAATGAAATCATGCCATCCAATTATGACTATAATAACTGAGAGGATCCCCACAAAGGATTGCGCATAAATATAGTGTATGGTTCGCATCTAGCAATTGGATGAGGACGGTCCATGATCAAAGTCAAACATAAGCTAAGCTCTCAATAATGATAAATATGCAAATTAATTATTAATTATCAATTATCACCGAAAATAATTATTGTAAAATTCCTAAACTCTATCATGTTTTGGGTACTTTTTCATTGCTTATTTTATGGCGTTGTGCATGCAAATGATGTGTGTAAAGATAGGAATATGAATAATTTGGAATCATGATTTGATTACATACAATATAATGAAAAATAAGGAAAAGACGAAGAGAAAGAAAGTGAATTGAAAAAAAAAATGAAGGGAGAATCACTGAGGCCAAAAAAGAGAATGTAACCAATTCTTGAAAAAAAATTTAAAGGTACTGATTTAGACTCGAAGTCCAATATATTCTTTTTTTTTTTGCCAGCACCAATATATTCATTCTTTGGAACCTCATATTATTCTCCCAAAAACGAAATTCATTGCATTTAATTTAAATTGTCAATGTCAAACTATTTCCCATTAGAAATAAAAACAACCCATGATCTCAAATTTTGTCGTTACGAGCAGAGGAGAAGGGAGGGCCTTCTAAACGAATGTAATCATACATAATGCCCTGAAATGGGCTATTGCCTCTTGACTGAGCCAAGAAGATGGTATTATCTCCTTCAACGAGTCGAGCACCAAATATGTCAACAGTGAAAAGCCAATACAGCCCATGAATGCCATGCCTAGCAATGGAGTTATCCCGCCCTATCAAACCACTTGAAAACAAAGGACGAGCTGATTTTGGATCATTAACTCGAACCTACAAGTATCATATAATTAAATCATGTAGTATTTATCAGTTCAAGTTATATTAAGACTGAATTTAGCATTACCAATACGTGAAATTAGAGTTTTCTTTTTCTTTTTCTGTAGTACCTGCAGTTCAGAAAATGTTGCTGATGCAAGAGCTATGCGCAGTTTATAGGAACTCCTCTTGCTCACTTTGTCCAGCTTGAACTTGATTTGCCATGTGGTTCCTTGATATGTATTATCATCTTTCTTCCTGCTAAACGAAGGGATAAAATTGAAAATTGGGAAAAGTTATAGGAACTATCAAAATAATTCAAACTAAATGCTTTAATTTGAAAAAAAAAAAGTAAATAAATGCACCTGGTAACTTGGGCAAAGAACCAGTCTTTGGTGTAGTCGCTAACATCAACTGTGTAAATCAAGTCTTTCTCAGGGTATAACTCTGCATATCTCTCCCATAACCCATACTGCCTAAACCTGCCAGTTATATATAATCGAGTCTTAATTAATTGAATAAATCACATGATCAACCCCAAAAAAAAAAAAGATCAGCTCCATGTATGATATATCATTATTTTATTGGGCCAATATCCACATGTAAAGATTTAAATAGAAAAGGGGACCAACTTGTCAGGATGGTTAACATAGAGCTTGTTGACATATTTGGGATTGGGATCAGGAACATAAAACTCAGCAGCTGTACGATCAGGGATGCCTATTTCCCAGAGTGTTGGACCATCTCTAGGAGGTTCATACACAAGATCACCTACGACTATGTCACAACCTGTTTTAACATATTTCGACATTTATTGTTGGATCAGGACATAAATAAACCAAACGTTTAGAAGAATAAGATGAAAATGTCTGAAACTGGAAGGGAAAAAAAAAGAGGGGAAACAATGGGTTTATTTAGCAGAAGTACCTGGAGTTATGTTCATATCCACATCATATCTGTAATCACCAATAAAACCAGGGACCCATGCGTAAAGATTATAGTTACCAGGGCGTATATTGCTGATGGAGAAATATCCGTCATCATCTGCTTCGGCCCAAAACTGATAATTCTGATAACAAGTAATTTAAATGCCATATTAATTTGAGTCCTTGATAGATGATGTTTTACGTTATAATGAAAATGAGAAGATCAACAGAAGAAAAGTTTCCACTTTGAATAATCACCTTGCATTCTCTTTGCCATGATCCAGCGTCTCCTGGTGGAGCCAAGCCAACATAAGCTCCTTTTGCTGAGATATCGTCATCTCTAATATACCTATATCCATTGTTATTACCAAAAGGGAATTAAATAAGGATCAGAATTAAGCGTTAACTGTTATTCATGTATACCTTATCGACATTTTTTATAAATACATGCCTTGGAGATCTTGACAACAAAAATCTTTAAAACAAGAAAAATTTACACTAGAGCACAAGATGGAAGGAATATCTGGATCGTTCAGTCAATTCGACAAACAGGTTTCGATCATCAAGGTCCCAACGAATAAGAAGATAAATAATGGGAAAAAAGAGAACTCACTTGTCTCGGACGAGTAGCCTACCGTTGACACTGCCACGTTCGTCCCACTTTAGATAATCTAGTGAGGCAGGACAATTATAGGGCCAGCTTTGAACTTCTATCTGCATCTGCAAGTTTAGAATGTGCATTGTTTGTGTCACTAATAATAAGCTCTATATATGCAAGAAAAATGGATGGAGGTGTATATGAGATATAGGGAAATCCTGATCGAGTTGAGACCTGAAGTTTTGCGTCTTCCCATAGCTTATCATATAGGTCGTCTCCGTCATCGGAAGAATTCAAATAGATGAAAACTGGACCGAAAACTTTCTTCCATGCCTCTCCAGCTTTGAATTTTGGCACCAGATCTTCTCCGCTATAATGAGCGCTTAGAAACACCTGATGATAAATTCCCTCGTTTCAAAATCACGTATTATAACGAGGGGATGCCTAATTAATAATAATGCGTAGGATTAATGTTTCATGTTCTTGGTTTTCACTTTGCTACGTAAGATCGTATTGATGTCGATCGAGGAACTACTCACAGCAAGAGTGGTAGGTCCTACATGGGAAGTTAGGTTCTGTTTGAGGGGGCCACCGGATCGGAACTCGTTGCTGGGCGTTATTAGCCAGAATCCTACCGCCGGCTCCGTGCAAATCCATCCGTGCACCTTGCTATCTTTGTTGTCGCATGAATATTGGTACTTGTCGTCCACCTATGCATGCATGTGTGTGTTATAATTAAAAGTAATAAAAATAACATATGGCGGTATCTTTTTTCTGGAATATTATCTTTCAGAACTTAAAAGAAATAATAATTTATCAGTATACCTCTCCTTTAAATTCAGGCTCGATGGGATTAACAAGAAGAACAGCCTCAGGATATGCAAGTGGTTGACCTCTTGGTGGGTTTCGGTCACCTGGAAGAGGCATGTTTCTTTGTCTATTATCTTCCATTGCCATGTAATGAAACCTGCCCAAGTATATACCATCATATTATTATTCGTTGCTTATATGTGCGTATTAATTAAACAACTTAGAAAAATATTGAGGCGAAATGAAACATGCATGTGTGTGTGTGTGTGTACTTTTCTCTGCTGAGCTTGAAGGCAATTCTGGTTTCGTCGAGATTGAAAGCGGGCCAGTCATCCAAGTGTTCGTAAATAGCATAGGAGTAGAAGCCAGAACAACCACGACACATTATGAACCTACTCATAAAAATTATCATATGCAGCTAGTTTAGATTCTGACTTGACATTGTCTTCTAATTTATTACGAACGATGTAATAGATATTATGGTTATTAATTATAGAGTTAATGACCTTTTATCGATGTTTAAGGGAACCAGCTTGCCTTCAAGTGAAGCATCCCACGTTCTTGTGAAGGATAACTCAACTTGTTGCTCATTTTCCACTATCACCTGGAAATTGCTTCCCCTTATCCTGCAACTCCATGAACGACTTATATATATGTGTGTGATTTTCTCTAGATATAGAGATGAGAAGAGCGAAAACAAAAAAAAAATGAAACTTACACATCAAATATTCCACTGGTTCCGGGACTTGTCGGTGAGCTCCACACAAGATCCCAGTACCTACATCAAGAGACAGCGGTCAATTAATATAAATTTTATTCAAAAAAAATATTGCAATTTAATATACCCTCTATTAGATTCGTCGTTCTGATATTCAAGCAAGTTGTCGATGCCATTATATTCTATTCCTGTGACTATTCCCCCAGGATTTGACAAGGTGACTTTTAGTATGCCATTGTCAATCACCACCTGCACCATCAACTTAATTTTAATTGAAAAAATTGCATCTTAACATGCAACCTATCTAGTATCTGAAATGAAGTTTAATGCGACCCCCTAAATTCATTATAGCAAGAATATTATATACTGAAGAATATCTTTATAGCTAGAAAATAAGATTTCAAATACATGATCATCTTCAATAAGCAGTTGCACTCCTGTTAGCGCCATGGTGGTACTATCACAGAGTCAGAGATGAAAGGCTTCAAAAAAATTAGAGTACTCTGAGAATGGCTTAGAACTTTATGTATGGGAACTAAATAGTGGGTGGCCTTCGTTAGGATGAGAAGCTTTTTCAAAGACGACTCGCGAAAACGGATTGCACTTACGTGCTAATACACAGAAATCTGCCAATAGATTTTGAGGAAATCTTAGGGGACTTTAAAGGATTGGTTTAGTTTTCTTGAACTAGCAAGAAAGCTTTCTTTTTTTAGTGTCTCGTTTAATCTCTTCACTTAGTCGCCAAAGCAGTTTGGTGGTGTGTTTGGATAAAAGGCGTGCAAGTGAAGCAGTGGATTCACAATGTGAGACGGCTTTACTTTTCCTTTTCGTTTTTATTACTTGTTTTGGCTTCCCTTTGTTTATTTGAATTTCGATTGAGTTAAGCCGCAATCTCTCTCTTCGTAACAGAACTGCTGGGAATTGACTTTTTATTCAGATCCGAGAAAACTATATAAACGTTGACAAAAGGAAGATTAGAATTTCAAGGTTCACCACCAAATGAGTTTATAAATTGAGCACGCAAGTTTTCTGTTATGAAACAGAGTTGTAATGAAACCAACGTGCACTCCTATTTTTATGGATTTTGGTTAGGCTCGATCTCACAGGCAGAGAGGAAAGTTCAGTTCCCCCCCCCCCTTCAATTATCTAGCATTAGCCAATAGTTCTTAATAACATCAGCCAGTAGCCCTATGAGCGCTACCAAATGAAACAGAATCGATGTTTATATAACCGCTAGCCTTATAAGAGCAGATGGAACAAATCATTACATGAAAGTATACCTTACGCAAAGTAACTAGGAGTGGTCCTTCCTTTTCAGTTGGGGTTATCACCATGGACGGGAAAAAGTGTAACGTAAGCCACCTAAATATTATTCTCTCTTGTTTTAAATATAAAATTTCAATCCAATTTACATTTTAAATTTATAATTTTTATTTAAATTATCCCTAATGATTGCATATATTAAAAATGTTTTCTATCAATGAAAGTAATGATTAAATGGGGTATTTTAGAAAAATCAACACTCATTTATTAGTATTACAAATAAATAACTTGACTAATTTCTTTAATATTTATAAATTATCTATCTAACTTTTATATTTTGAATCAGATGATAGAGCATTTTGTGAGTTTATACATGAAAGGAAAAAAAGAAACTACTTCACTAAAGTGAAACGGAAGATGCCTGTGCATAAATTATATGTTTATAACGTATGACACAGTTCCTATCATTATAATTTAAGCCACAAGACCGAGTCCCAAAAGTAATAATAATAGACTATTGCATTACCAGTAACTGACATTCCTAGGTGACGTATACTTTTTTATTGCCAATCCAAGGTGACGTATACGCCCCACAATTTTGTACCAAATGTATTTCTGTCCTAATGTTTAGCTTAAAAGGATATTAAAGTTATTCTCTAAAAACAAGGAGGACCTTCCAAACGAATATAATCATACATGATCCCCTGAAAAGGACTGTTGCATCTCGGTTGCGTTAAAAACATAGTGTTTATGCCATCGACAAGAGCAGCACCTGGTACATTCACATGGTACAGCCGATAGAGCCCATGAATTCCATGTCTTGCAACTGAGTTGTCCCTTCCTATTAATCCAGTGGTGAATAGGGGGCGCTTTGCATTTGGATCATTTACTCGAACCTTCACAGAATAACGTGTGTCGTTTAACATAAAATTTTATTAGTATTTTGCACCAGAACCAGACAAGAAATCCCTTTGTGTGTGTGTGTGGTATAGAGAGAGAGAAAATTACCTGCACTTCCGCTAAAGTTGCAGATGCAATGGCAACTCTAAGTTTATACGTACTTCCCCGAGCAACATTTCTGAGTTTGAACTTAATCTGCCAAGTTGTTCCTTGAAGAGTGTTATCTTCTTTCTTTCTGCAGTTGTAAAGGCTTGAAAAAATTAGTTCATGGTATGTAATTGTATGACATAGAAATTCAACCAGAGGGCAAGAAGCAGGTGTTATATGATATGTAATATTCAGCCATGTTGTGCAAACAAAAATCAATGTTTGGAGACTCAAACCTGGGAACCTGAGCAAAAAACCAGTTTTTGGAATAATCACTAGCACCAACTGTGTAAATCAAATCAGCATCAGGGTACAATTCTGTATATCTGTCCCACAATCCATACTGCCTGAACCTACCAGTTGCAGAAAAGAAATAAGGCCTAAAAGCATCTGAAAACTGAAGCACCTTAACCAATCCTTAAAAAAAAGGCTCAGTTGGAACAAGAAAGATTAAAAAATATTCATGGTACAAGAACAACAACAAAGCCTTGTCCCACTAGATGGGGTCAGCTACATGGATCATACATCGTCATTATCCTCCATTGTAGAATATAATTATGTTACATGTATCATAAATTCAAAAGTGTGCAAACAAAATGAGATCAATATATGATACAAAATCTATACCAAGTCATACTATCTAGTATTTATAAGTCAGCTAACCAATTATTTAAGCTACCAAAGAATATATGGAAGAAAAGTTTGACCATCCGACTTCCATAGTGAGCTAACCTGTCTGGATGGTTGACAAAAAGCCTATTAATGAGATGCGGATTGGGATCAGGAATGTAAAATTCTGCAGCAGATCTATCAGGAATGCCAATTTCCCACAACGTGGGTCCATCCCTTGGGGGCTCATACACAATTTTACCCAATTCAGTATATGAACCTGCATTACAAGTTACAGCAAGTGCATGTTGATCATATGATGATAAATGATCTCAGTTTCAACAAGCTGAGGATGCAACACCTGAATGTATCTTCATCAGATCATCAAATCTGTAGTCTCCAACAAAACCAGGGACCCAAGCATAAAGGTTATAGTCCCCTGGAAGTACATTCTTAATGGTAAAAAATCCATTTTCATCTGCTCTGGTCCAGAATTGATAGTCCTGACAGAATGCAAAAGTTAAAATACCATCTGAAAAGGGGAAGTTTTTTTAGCACTCCAAAATATAATTCTCCTGGTCCATTCTCCCTTAAATCCTAAATAAAGGTAACATTCGATAACTATCTTCCTCTTAGAACTTTGTTTTAAATGATATATGTTTTCCAAAAGAAATGCCTTAGTTTACAATATTGCCACAATATCTTTAAGATCTTTGCAGCACTACAAAATGACAGCTCTTTTCAGAAGCTTGATCCAAAGAACCAATATTATGCTCTGTAAGACACTGCAAGGGATTGTTCTCTAGTTCAATTTAGTCTGTAACTAACAAAATTCATGCAGTCAGTAAAAGTAAGTTACACAGTCCCACAGAATCTCACTGAAAAAAAAAAAGAAAAAAAAAAAGTGATCCCATGTGGCACAACCTACATACTATTCATGTAACCAAATTACCAAAACATTAGTTTTCAATAAATAAGAGGAGCGAGCAAAACCTTGCATTCTCTTTGCCATGATCCTGCCTCTCCTGGTGGGGCAAGACCAACATAAGCACCGTTTGCTGGCATCAAATCTGGAATGATGTACCTAGAGATAAGTTTAGAGTAGTTTTAATCCAATAGCCAGTGCAAGGGTAAAAGAGTCACCACAGTCTTGCTGCAGCTCAATAATTGATTTACATTACTCATTCAACTCAGTAAATTTAAAATTAAATCCTTGATCCTCACTGATTTTTTTATAGTAAGAAAATATTGAATGTTGTGAATATATAATATCTGTACTTATAAGTGCCATATGTTTAAAAATTTTCAAGGAGTACAACCAAGTGTGTATGCTAACCACACAAACTCACCCAAAATCTTAACATGGGGGAGGGGGCTTTTAGATAGTAAACTAAGTCCATCCCGACTGCTTACCTGTCTAACACAAGTAGCCTTCCACTAACATTACCCCGTTGATCTGACTTCAAGAAATCCTCTGAAGCTGGGAAAAAGTATGGCCAGCTTTGGACTTCAGTCACCATCTGAATATTCATTCCCATCAGCCTATCTCAAAACGTCACCATTCAAATCATCCTATCTATCCCATAGCGAGAGGAGTGCAAGAGTTCAATGGCAAACCTGTATTTTAGCATCCTCCCACAGCCAACGTGGGTCATCACCAAATGATCCAGAATTAAGATAAATAAAGACAGGACCAAAAACCTTCTTCCAAGGTTCGCCGCCTCTAAATTTGGGATCCAAATCTTGTCCAGCATAGTGTGAACTAAGAAACATCTGAAGATGCCAATGGAAACTATGTTATGACATGACAATCAGATCATACCACATAATCCCAATTTGTGGTGGCAGTGTGGCACTCAGTTAGCAAACCATGTGAGGAAACTGTCACAATGGTCCTAGATCATTCACTTACAGCAAGTGTGGTAGGGCCAACATGTGAGGTCAAATTCTGCTTAAGGGGTCCACCAGAACGAAACTCATCACTTGGTGTGATCTGCCAGAATCCCACCGGTGGGTTGGATGATATCCACCCATGGACTTGGTTTTTCATGTTAACACATGAATATTGATACTTGTCATCCACCTGTGCACCAAGAAGTCGTGTCAAAACACAATGGATCCCTTCATAGGCACTGAATCTATGAAAAGGAAACTATCTTTATATCTTTTTCAAATAGCCAAATGAAAATGATCTTGGTTGCCCCTCAAAACTTGCTGGTTCTGCCAGGAGCTACATGAATATAAAATCTTAAAATATACTATTGCAAGATTTAATATGACGAAAGAAACTATAATGAAATCATTGCAACAAGTACCTCTCCTTTGAGTTGTGGATTTTTGGGATTGACTAGCAGGACAGCTTCTGGGTAGGCCAAGGGCTGGCATCTTCCAGGTAACCGATCATCTGGAAGAGGCATAATCCTTTGCCTATTGTCTTCTATAGCCATGTAATTAAACCTATAAATTTCTTTGTTAAATTAACTGAACATCTAAAAATTTATGACAAAGAAAGATTGCTTATTGTCTCATGTGACCATCTTTGTTCATCTTTGGAATGTCGCCATCATGAACATAAGTTATGGAAAGAACTGCTGACATAAATTCTGCCCTTAGATTTGTATAATAAAATTGTTGATTTTCTTGCAAACCTATCTCCAAGTTCTATAGCATCATTTAGCAGCTAAATTTTAAACAAAGAGAGCTCCATAAAGTCTAGTTGAGCACAAAAAAATAACAAAAACAAACCAAGAATGAGAAACACTAATTTCTCAAAACTGTATTCTCTTTTATAATCCTTTTCTTGTTGTAGTGTGATGTGTAAAGCATATGAAGACAAACTTTTCTTTACTTGTCTTTTCTTAGCTTGAAAGTAATCCTCGTTTCACCAATATCAAAATCTGGCCATCCAGCTAAGTGATCATATATTGCATAAGAGTAGAAGCCTGATGAACCACGGAGCATTATAAATCTGAAATTCACCATTTACAAATATTAATCCTGCAGTCAGCATTTCAATGAAAAGGAAATGATACACATTATCTAAGAAATGACCTTTTGTCGATGTTTAAGGGAACAAACTTTCCCTCAAGAGAAGGATCCCACATTCGTGTGAATGAAAGCTCCACCTGTTCCTCATTTTGAACTATAACTTTAAAACATGTTCCTTTTATCCTGGATCATAAATGAAAGCTTCACATTTAGTTCTCATATGATCATTTTGAGCAAAAATGATATTAAAACGATTTTTGAAGGGACACAATCTAAGATAGAGGAGTTTGAGAACCGGTTTTCAATTCTACTATTGTGACATTAGGCGAGAAGAACTCCCATTTTAATCAGGTTCATTTTTCTGAAGAATTTGATTGGATTAAAAATTTTCATAGACTTCAGGTCAAGAGTGACAAGCATGGCCATACACATCAAAGATTCCTTTGCTTCCTGGTGCGCTCCAAACAAGGTCCCAGTACCTAGATATTAAATTGAATGCAAGATCAGCTTCCAGCTCAACATATGTGACTTACACAATCATTGAAAAAAAAATCCTTTTAATAACATGAAGGTCAGAGCTCACTGTTCTATAAAAGAAAAATAAAATCTTGTTTACCAACCAAATTCTCAGACAGCATACCCTCGATTAGTCTCATTGTTAAGGACCTCAAGCAAATTGTCAACACCGTTATATCGAATCCCAGTAACAATTCCCTCAGGGTTTGATAAGGTAACTTGGAGTATGCCATTATCCATCACCACCTGCGCACGTAAGTCAAAATATACACATGAAACAACAATATGACCTGCGAGGCGTTGCTCATGAGAAGTTCTGTTTTGGCTGAAATGAAAAATCTAACAAAATCAAATCTTCAAAAGTGTTCTTCCGTGCAGTACAGAGGTATTTTGACAACCAACTAAAAAAAAGAGTCTTTTATATTTTAAACCTAAGTTCAACAATGGAAAATTGGAATAAGAAAAGAAAATGAACGAATCATCTTACATGGCGACCTTGAAGGTGCAATCGGACCCCTGGGGTCGACATGTTGTATCGTTGCTTGTCTTTACTAACTTGCTGTGATCAGCAAAATTCTCGAGTCTAGGTCTAGCGTTCCTGCAGAATTTAAAGGAAACAATTGCATTAGATACAGAACCGATCGATCAATGTATCACCTCTCTTCCACGTGAATTTTCAATGCATGTCAATGTGATGCAATAAAATTTCCATAGAGAAGAAAGAAAAACGATTTTCAGTATATATTTACGCTTCGTCTCCCAGCTAGATCAGTATCTTTCATAAAGTGCGGTTTCCTCGCTCAACAAAAACATGAAGCTAAGGAAGGCGGTCGATGATTCAGTCCTCGTCACGTGGAATAAATAGTTGATATCTCCATTTAACTTCCTAGACACAATTAAATTAAATTAGATGATTTTAACAACCAAAATAAATGGCCAGAAGTTACAGGCGGAGAGATTTGACTGCAAAATAAATTCGCCAAGAAATTAGTACCTTTCATGATTTGCTATGGAAAAGGAAAAGTTGACGAAAACGGAGCCAAGGACGCAGCAGAGAGTATGGTTATGGCGCCGAAATGATGCTTAACTGAAAACTGCAGGAACTACTGCAGCTACACACTACACAGTGACGGCATATACGATGCCGCATAACGGAGTCTACGAGAAATTTTTTTTACGGATAAAAAATGTTTAAGCATTTCTGGATTTTTTTTTATTCAGTCGGAAGGCCCTCATTTTACTTTTTAATTTTTTAAAAACATTCTCATGGGATGGCCAAAAAGAAACATTTTCATCGGCAACGCGATATAATGCAATCCCAGCAGAGAAGTATTATTATTATTATTATTAGATTAATAATTTTTTAACTATCATTTTTGTGGTTAAATAACCATCATTATTTTATTAAAATATTAAGATACCTTCCGTTCAACATCAGCACGCAATTTATTCTGAGAAAAAAATATAAAATTCACGTGGGATCATCGTAATGGAAATAGTCGTTTCATAATAGGAAATTTTATTTTAAATATAAAAAACATGGGATCATCGTCCATACATTTATGGCATTATTTTCATTATTCCCTATTAATTATGTGAAATAATTGAGTTAATAAATCACAATACAAATGTTTCTGAAATAAATTTTAAATTTATAATATATTTTAAAAAAACTTAACTAATGTTGACCATCTTCAATTATTTCTCTCTCATGAACAGCCACAGACGGGACACTTTGCTAATACGAGAAGGGGAACAAAAGGAAGAGCCATTGTGATAGATCAGTTTCTGTTTTATGCTGAAGTGCTGTAATAGGATAGCGAAGTATACGTCTCAATACGTCACATGACTTCTGCTGAATACGAATTAGGTTATACATATTCGAAGCATATAATCCTAGAAAACAAGCTCAAAATCAGCGTCTAATGCAAATCACTGTGCTCCGTCTTCCTCTGGAACAAAATAGATCCAACTAGAACAGCAATGCCAGTAACTGCTACAGTGAATAGAAGATGTCGTTTTGAGTAGTCATTCTGCGGTGGCCTTCTAGCACCTTCATCTCTTTCATGTGCCCTCGCATCCCTTCAGACAACATAACAACAAGCAAGTGGTTCAATCACAAGGAATAAATACCTTTCGTCAACATCACCACCTCAGGATGTATTCAGAGTTTTCACAGCCCCAGGAGTTAGTACTAAATTTCCAACACAGAAGATTCACTTACCTTATAAAAGTTTATAACAAGCCTTTACTTACTCATTTACTCGGCCAGGAAATCAAAGACAAATTTGGCTAAATATTCTCACATAAGATGAACTGATCGAACAGATATATCAAATATCAAACAGATAGATGGTAATTGATTCAACGTTCCTGTTGCATATAAACTGAGGTTCTCACAATAACTTCCTCAGTCTTGCGCGCCAAACACAACAATAATAACAAAGCATTGTCCACTGAGTGGGGTCGGCACTCTTTCGCCCCAAATAAGATTTATAATATCCATGGTACTCTCTTTCCCTCGGAGGTGTGGCTGACTACAAAAGCGTGATAAAGAGTCCTTAATGAATTAGTTGTTGCTTCTTTTATACATACATATACATTTCCTAGCACTGGTCTAAAAAGTTACTGAAGCAGCAGAAGATGCTGCCGCTGCTAAAATAAAGATGAAGCCCCGACTGCTAAAGAAGGTCACAGGACTCATGCGCATGATGGGATTATCTTAACATAAAGCACAAACTAAGTAAACTTACAAAGCCTATAAGCTACATACAAAAGAGCCTAACAGACATTTTTGCTGATAGAATGCTGGCAATTTTACAATAACCATAACATAACAGGTTTAATTTAGCAAATATCGGTGATTTTCAGCACTGAAAATCAATTCACAAGAAAATTCGATAACACCCAACAAGAATGAAATTAAGTGATGATATTTCGTCCTACCTTGAAGATCCCACAATATTATCTGGGATGCCATTACACCTGGCTTCATGGTTGTATCTTTCACATAGCCTAACATATCTATTACAAAGTTGACAAAGTTCTGTTCGGTTCCCGCATACTTCCTAAGAAATACAAACATCATACTAAGATTAGTTCCAAAATGCATGTCCATCACCACAGAGAGACAGAACTCCTAAATTTACTGCCATTGATGAACACTACCTGATGTTCAGCCAGATCAATTGATGGCAATGGGAACTCACAGAACTCGCAAGTGACAATTCTCTGTGGGCAGCTTTCACCTTTGTGGATTTCTAACATATTGCGCTCCATCATCTTATGGCACATTGAACAGGCAACCTACACAATGAACAAATCTTGGAAAACTGGTAACATAAAAATGAAATACATATCTAACATCAACAACTGCTATAGCCTGTGAATAGAGAACTCTCCATAATTAGGGGCACTGATAAATTAACAAGCATTTTCTAGTTTTCTCAGATGAACTCCTGTGATCAAATCTTGATACAAGATTCACAGTCTAACTTGCCCAGTCAAAACACACACACATGAAGAGGAATACTGCACATTTTGAGTAGAAGATTGCTGAGGTGAACAAGATGTTTCAGTCAGGCTCACATATCAAGGACAGAGGCCATACCTGTGAAATTGTGTGTAGAGGTGGAAAGAGAATGGAGCAACAGATAGGGCCATAGGGGCACAAGACTCTCATCAGATCAACACAAATGGGTGTACAGGATGCGGGGACTTAATCTGTAAGATCATGCACTGAAGAGGAAGGGGAAGTGGCAATGATCTTTTCAGAAGAGAACTTTTGGAAGAAGTTTGTTGTGGAGCTAATACTTCAAGAGTCACACATTTGAACATGAAAGTGTGGCAATCATGGACAAGAGATGAACACATGGCCCTTAGAAGTGGAGCAGAATGATAATAATTGAAGGCCCAAGTATCCATGCTTTATTAAAGCTTCCTATCAACAACATTTAAACCTTTTTGAAACTTGTGCACCATCAAACCGACATCACAGTGCATATAATGGCTAATTGCATCCATTTTCAAAGTGACAAGCCTAATTTACAAGTTTTGGTCAAGCTCCAGATCGGCTACTTACTGCCACCAAGAATTCAAATTTTGAACTGGTAGCAACCAAATCAGGCCTCATATCATTTACCCTGCAAAATCCCAGCCTTACATAAGACATATCCATGCCTTTCCTTTGATATACACGCCAACTCTTGTCTACCTATTCCCCCCTTTTCTACTTTATCTCCATGTAACACCTTCATTGATTTTTCCACCACTTCCTTTGAATTTGAATCGGAAAGAAAAAAGCACAAAGACAAGACTTCACATACCTGTGCATGTGCGTTCAAAAAGTGATCCTCGGAATTTCTTTTTGGAATCATATCACCACAAATTGTGCATTTTTCAAGGTTCCGGGAGCAATGGGCATAATGCAGGGCAATATTTGCAGCAGGGATAGCACGATCACTGTAACATTAAAAAACAATCCATTAACAATTTCTGGAGAAGACAATCAGAACACAAACAACTACAATTCGATGCAATAAGCCACGTCTGGAGTAGAAAATCTTGAAATATTTTTTCTAGAATCATACAATGATATCGCAAAAGTAGGCTAAAAAATACACATGGGCAAAAGTTCAACGCCGCGAGGCGATCAGTCAAGTCAAATTGCAGTTTTGCAGCCGCCCTTAATAGGTATGCAAAACCATTCTACAGGCCACTGCAAATTCATGAGCACGCGATCTTCGAAACAAGTAACCCCCAAATTTCCATCAAATTTAAGTGATTTTAGCAAAAAAAATTCAGAAGGAAGTAAATCATAAGTTCATCCACAAATTTCGGGCAGGCAGATAAGGATAATTATCCGTAAATTCCAAGTTTACCAGTGAGCACATATACTAGTGGCGTCATCGGACACAGCTGCCATGGCGGAACAGAGGAATCCCAAGATCGTTTTATGATCAAATCTTCAGAAAGCGGACCAAAAAAAAAAAATTGAGGAGCAATCAAGCACTTCGGCGCTCAGAGGGTTGCGGGGCAGATAGAAAGATTTTATCAAAACCGGAGATCCATGATATACCGGAAATTAAACTACTGGCTTCAGACGATTTCGAAATTTTTGATATATAAAGATTTAAAACAGGTCCAAGAAGAAATCGATTGCTTCGATTAACGACTTTTGTTGGGAAGGAATTCTGACACTTTGTAGACAATCTACTCTTGGCGTCTAACTGCCGGTTTTGCCGTGCTCTCATTGGAAAATAAAAATATTCGTGTTTTGGCCCTAATCGAAAAATGAAAACTTGATCGATCGAAAATGTTATCTTTTACTTCTTCTTTTTTCCCCTGTCTTTTAGGGGTTTTTAAAGCTTGTCTTTTTGTTTTGTACAGTTGCTTTTTTTAAACTTTACTCTAAGCACACTAACAATTAACTTTACTTTAAAAAAAAATAACTTTCAAAAACCATTTTTTTCTGACAGTATTCGAAGCAGGATTTTGCTGACAGGCATCTCAACTAAATTTTAACTACAAATTATTAGCTATTAGATGTGATATAATAGTGTTGAGGGAGCAATTATAATTTAAAACTTTTGTCGATTTTTTTTTAAAAAATCAATTTATAACTTCCTCTTTAATATTACCATAACACGATCTAATGGTTAATATCGGATCTGACTAGTCTCGTAATCCCTTTTCTCCTTTTTTGTGTAGAATCTCTTCTCCATTGTTGGATAAAAAAATAGATGGTTAAGATACAGTACTTTGTAAGATTATTGTTAAAAAAAATTTATAATTTAGGTGTTAAAAATCCAGATTAAATTTTAACAACTTAAATTTATTTATTTATATTAGATTAATATCATAATAATATTTTATAAGATATCATACTTCAACCATTGATTTTTTCTATTAATATTTTTTTGGTAAAATTTAGTATCGGTGTTTACTGGTTTATCCCAGCTGTCAACAATAATACGATGAAAGAAAGCTACCATTGTTGATGGAAATTGGACCAGGCATGGACGTCACCTTTGTAGTTTAGCTAGGCTTGTTATTTTAGGCCTGATTCTGGGCTTCTTATAAACCCGGTTCAATCAGGTCCACGGATTTCGTGGGCTATTGCGTGGAAGTATTATTATTATTATTATTATTTAGTTAAAAAGACCAGATATATTACATCAACAATGCTAATCTAGCCGGTTGCCATAAGTGGTAAGTACTCTCATCCATTAAGTAATTGAGAAGGAGTTCAATCCTTACCTTTTATGAATGGAGCAAACCCACAGACCAACTGTCAACCCTTTTAATATACCTCCTCGTAATGAGGGATTAGTCTCATATAACATACGACTAGAAATATCTTAAAATTACCTAAAAAAACTATGATAATACAAGGATTCTACCAGTAACATGTCCTTCATCATCAGCCAACTCTGGTACTAGAGGTGTGGGTTAATTAAGGATGTTAAAAACCTCATCCATAATGTAGGTCAAAATGGCTAAATAATCCCTATGAGAGTGTGATAGTAGGACCCATCAGCCCCGGTTAATCAAATCCAAAGCATCAATAATGATGTCTTTAAAAGAATGGTTACTACCACACTCCCTAATAATAAAGTTTAAAGCCTCAATAAAATCAGAAATAAGCATAATTTTTCCAAGATCTCTATTCCAACACAGAGAAGGGTAATTTTTTTGCAATACAAAAAGTAAATATAAAAAATCATTCTGTATGATACATTTTAGTACCAACATATCATCAGTTAAACCATGACTGTTTGAATTACGATATGAGCTGGTCTCTTAATTGATCCAATAGCCAGTTTGATTTTTCTTCCCATCGCCTTTCATCTGAGATCTCACAAGCCACAGCAGCGATAAGTGAGCATTCAGAGTAGAATAAGCCGCATAATATTATTAAAATACCAAGCAACAGATTTCAACCAATTCATACATCCAAAATTTATCATTTTCGACAGCAAAGTTCTTTGATGCAACGCAAAGAACAGTCATGTTCAGTCTTACTCGCCTGCTTTAATGTCCCCAGATTCCGTCCAAGGCTCGATTTCTCTTGACTCTGTTCTGGATTCTGAGGGACAGACATGAAACATCAGAGCAGAGGTTTGGAGACTTTTCCAAAATCATAATTTTGGAGAGAAAACCATAATTTTTGGAAAAAAAGAACAGCATAAACACAATCAATTCTTCACCAAAACCATGATTTTACCAAACACTCTAGAAAAGGAGAGCAACCAGTGAATGCGGTTGACAGAAAATCTCAACTGAGGGAGTAAGATAGTGAGCCCAAAACCTGTCACGACAATCTATTCCCAACGCTACTGGTGCCAAAGATTCCAGCAACGCAAAGCTTTTCTACAATATATTTTTTACAAGAAAATTATGGTTTAAGAGTAAAAGGCCATGGATTTTAAGAGATATGTTTTATTTCTTGGAAGATATTTTTTAAAATTACGTTTACCACCACTCTAAAATTTCATAGCCAAGTCAATTTTATTTTATTTTTTATTCAGAATTCATTCATTCCAGTTTGATTGAGAAAATTCAATACATTAAGGGTAGAAATTAAAAATTTTCCTTTTCTAGAAAAAATAATGAACATTTTCCTTTTTAAAAATATCTAACAATTAATAAAACAAAACATGCTCATTGATTCATGGAAGAATTGGGTTTAAATCCCTCATTAACATAGTAATTATAGAATGAAACTTGATCAATCTTAAAGTTTATGAAAATTTATTTACATATGATGAAATAGTTGCATATTGTGAAAGTTAACTTATATTTATATATTAACTATTTTTTATCTTTATGAAAATTTACTTATATATAGTAAAATCTTAATTGTATAACATGGAACATTTTCTACATATTATAAAGGTTACCGTTCTATAATTAATTTACTAATTTATGAAAGTGAATTCCAGTTATTCTTTCATTCATCCCCCAACAAAAATAACATTAATAAAGAAAACATGGATAAAGTGGTTCACCTTCCTCAAAACGCCAAAATCCAGACGAAGTCCTTGAAATAGTTAAATTGACGAGACCTCGGTGTACGATTTTGGTGATGATTGACACTTGTCCACGTGGTTCACCTTGCAGGGCGCGAAGAAACTTAATTTATTTGTTAGAAGATGAACAGCATATTGTAAAAATTAGGCTTTTTACCCTAATACTACAAACACTAACAAATTTTTCTTAAATGTTATACTTTTAAAAATATTTACCCATATACTACAGTCAAACTTAACCTTGTAGAGAATGAGTTTGAAATTGTAAAAAACTCGCCCTTTACACAGACGAGTTTGGGGACCCCACCCCCAATCACCCCCCTTTCCCAACCCTCACTTCCCAGATTGCTTCCCCCCACCCTTTAAAAAAAAAAAAATTTACTTTCAAATCACAACCTCTCCCCCAACCTTCACTCCCCATATGTCACACACCCAAAAAAAATTTACTTTTAAATCACATTCCCCACCCCTTCAAAAAATTTGTTATTATTTTTAAATCTCTCCCCCCATTTAAAAAAAAAATTGTTGTTATTTTTTAAATCTCTAAATTAAGTAACCTATCAGAACAAAAATGAATCTCTAAATCTCTCCCCCAACCTAAAAAAAAGTTATTAACTTCAAATTAAAAAATCAATTCCTCACTTAAAATATAAAAACATAATAATTTCGTTTTCACAGTTAGTTGACTATTGATTTGATTGGGTAAACTAACAGTCAAAACTGATTGTCAACTGACAATAAAATGTCATTAAACCTATTTAAAATTTTCAGAACAATACTGCACCTAACAAACTTTTCGGGTGTTCAATGATACTTTCGAGGTAAAAATTACCTTTAACCCTTCCCTTCAATAATAAAAGCATGCCCTTTAATAAAGCAAACTACACAATACATTAAGGCCATGTTTCTCTTGTGTTGAAAACTATTTTTGTTAATGTTAAGTCAATGTTTTCTAAAACAAAAAAAAATATAAATTTATTTTTAGAAACAAAAAACCCAAAACAACTTTTATTTTTTATTATTTTCTATTTTTTGATTTTTTGTAATTGTTTTATTTGTTGTCACCCTCTCTACTATTTTGTCTCCCACACTCATCTATGTTTAGTTGTATCTCCTTCTCTCTCCCACACTCATCTATGTTTAGTTCCTCAGTAATCGTTAAAGACCTAACGAGAGAGGAATGAGACATTAAATTAGTGAGGAAGTGATTTTTTAATTTGAAGTTTATTCATTAACTTTTTTTAATTTAAAAAGTGAGAGAGTATATAACTTATAAATGTAATATTTCATTGGGGATAGATTTAGAGATTAATTTTTTTTCTGATGGGCTAATTTAGAGAAATTTAAAAAATAATAACAATTGTTTTTTAAATGGGGGGAGAGATTTAAAAATAATAACAAATTTTTTTAAGGGGTGGGGAATGTGATCTAAAAGTAATTTTTTTTTTAAAGGGGTGAAGAGCATATGGGGAGTGAGGGTTGGGGGAGGGGTTGTGATTTGAAAGTAAAATTTTTTTAGGGGGCGGTCTAGGGAGTGATGTAACATCCCCAGAACCCTCCCTTGTAGATATTGTCCCTGTTGCAAACAGAGCAGGGTTTTGTTTCCCTGGGTTTATACAATAACCCAGAAAACGCGTCTACAAGGGGAAGGTATCCATACCTTTATAAAGCGTGCTTCGTTCCCCTTCCCAATCGATGTGGGACTTCACATCCACCCCTCCATAGGGGCCCAGCGTCCTCGCTGGCACACCGACCAGAGGCCTGGCTCTGATACCATTTGTAACATCCCCAGAGCCCTCCCTTGTAGATATTGTCCCTGTTGCAAACAGAGCAGGGTTTTGTTTCCCTGGGTTTCTACAATAACCCAGAAAATGCGTCTACAAGGGGAAGGTATCCACACCCTTATAAGACGTGCTTCGTTCCCCTTCCCAATCGATGTGGGACTTCACACAGGCCTCCGGTCGATGTGCCAGCGAGGACGCTGGGCCCCTATGGGGGGTGAATGTGAAGTCCCACATCGATTGGGAAGGGGAACGAAACACTCCTTATAAGGGTGTGGATACCTTCCCCTTGTAGACGCGTTTTCTGGGTTATTGTAGAAACCCAGGGAAACAAAACCCTTTTTTGTTTGCAACAGGGACAATATCTACAAATGAGGGCTCTGGGGATGTTACAAGTGAGGGTTGGGGGAGGGGGGTAGTTGGAGGTGGCGTCCCCAAACTCGTCCTTCTGAAGGGCGAGTTCTTTACAATTTCAAACTCATCTCCTACAAGGCCGAGTTTAACTGTAGTATATAGATAAATATTTTTAAAAGTGTAGCATTTAAAGAAAATTTGTTACTGTTTGCAGTATTAGGGTACAAAAGCCGTAAAAATTAAGTTATATTTATATATTAACAATTTTACACTTTTAAAAAAGTTCACTTATATATTGTAAAATCCTTATTACTTGCAGTAAAATCTTGTTGACATATTATAAAATATTTCATTTTACAATTAATTTATCAAAAATCCAATTATTCTTTCATTCATAACAAAAAAATAATAGTAATGAAAAAACATGTATAAAGTGGTTCACCATCCTCAAAACTCCAAAATCCAGAGGAAGTCCTTAAAATAGTTAAATTGATGAGACCTCGGTGTACGATTTAGGCGATGATTGACACTTGTCCACGTTGTTCACTTTGAAGGACGCGAAGAAACATAATTTATTTGCTAGGATGGTGTCATGCCCTTGAATTTTGCATATTATCCCATAATTTTTTATTTTTTTGGTCCAAAGTTGCTGAAATCGCTCGTATTACGGAATATCATCTTATTTTCATCTCTCTCTAGATGCCTTCAAATGAAGAATATCATATCTCTTTGATACTGAAATATCAATTATATATCTCCTTGTCTGGTCACTGGTGGCCCCACCCCCTGGCTTCGTTCACGTGGGTTCTTCCAATCAAAATCCACCCTTACCCCGCCAACCCCCCCCCACCCACAAAAAAAAACCAGCCTCACATCTGTTTGGGAAACCCAGAAGTAATTTAAAAAAAAAAAATACCACACATGAATCCAAATAAAAGTTTCTTTTACATACTCACTTAAAATTCTTTAAAATCATTTAAAATAAATTAATTCAAATATTCATTTAGTTTTGTTTTCAATGAAACACATATCTGAAACTGTCGCGACATGTAGATTTTTGTTGAAAATTTGATTTTAAATAAAATTAAAATGCAGAAATAGATGGTAGTTGTTTACGCCAATTTTTTAAGCGGTTTAGATAAATATGATTTAAGAGAATTGGGTCATCAACAGTGCAAAAACGAATGGATGAAACTACTACAACTAACGCAAGAGGAGTATAATAAAATAAGCAGGAGCAAATTGTATTGATGCATTTGTGTGTGGACGAAACAGGCTCTATAGCATAAGAGAGTTAGAGCGATCAGGGAGAGGACAAACGCGTATACAGTGCATATGAAAGAAAGCATGAGAGAGAGAGAGAGATAGAGTTTGAATACAGCAAGTTTGACTTGTTTTCAACGAAAGATACAGTGAAAATAAATAGATGGTTGCCGGCTGCAGTTGCTCGTTGGCTGTGTCCAACGACCTCCAACAATCTTGGGATAGTGGTCCTGGATTTTCGAATCCTAACTACCTGATCCAACGTTGGAGGGTAGCTGGGGACAGGCATGAGCCCCAGGTGCTGCCTCAGGTGTTGTCGAGATGTTGGATTGTTGGGATCCTTGGTGGACCACGTTCTAGGCTGGTCTTCTCCACTGGGCCTTGATCTGGTCTGGTACAAATCATTTTTTGGACATACAACAGTTGCCTGTAAAATAGATATGATTTAAAGTTGAAACTGTGAATATAAAATGAGTGTTTAAAAATTTGGAAAAAATGTTTTTAGCATTCAAAATTATTTTTGTATGATATGCAAACAGACATTTAATTTTAAACACCTCGAATCACCATTTTATTTAATGCTAGTATGATTTGTAACCATGTATTCATGTTAAATTTAGCAACCAGTGCGATGATCATAACGTTGAATTCAGTAAAATAAATATGATTGAAAGTTGCGTTGAAGCTATGATTAAAAAAATGATTGTTTAGCATTCAGAATTATTTTTTTACGATATGCAAACAGATACATTTAATTTACTTTATCTCAAATCATCATTTAATAGTAGTATGATTTGCAACCATATGTTGTTGGCAAAAAAGATTTGTAACCATATATTCATGTTAAATTCAGCAACCAATGTGATGATCATAATGTTAAATTTCAGCAACCGGTTACTATAAGCATGGATTAAAAACCCATCCCAAAAGATTGGCTTATGTCAGGAGAAAGAACTCATTAACATGTAAACTACATAATACCTATGAGGTTTTTGGATATGAGACTCATAACATTATGCATCTGGTATTTGATATAAGAGTCAGTTAGATTTTTCAAAAAAATTAAAAAATAAATAACTTAATTATAACATATATTCTGAAATATTTATTATACCGTTAGATTTATATCAATTTATAATATAGGTAACTTAATTTGAAAAAAATGATAAACATATAAATTATATAGCTTCATTAATCTCATAAAAAAATCAATTGTCTATGAGATTAAAGATCATAGGTAGTGGTATATTATAATCCCTTTGACTTATAAATCACGTGCATTTGACATTTGCTAGGCTTTCGGGTGCATAGAAGATATGACATGCATAGCATCATTATTCAAAATTTTTCTCTCTTCAATTGCTTCCATTGTTGTATACTTGTATCTGAACATAAATACTATCCTACACTCAGGACCGAGCAAAACATGGCGGACAATTTTAATTTTGGAATATAATACTAATTGGCATAATAATTCTGCAGAATCAGCTGCTGTGATGGAACCCTTCTTAGTATGGAAGGTTTCACAGGCCAGAGGTCGGTGTCGGAAGCTGTTTGCCACTGGCATATTGAATTTCACGATCATAAATAATGCTGCATACTTTTATGCCCACTAGCGAAAAGTGTGTGTTGGGGCATATCCAGTGTTGGCCACTATTCACGTGGTGGCTAATAATAGTCCTGACAGAGATGTAATTAAAGCGAGCTCGGTAGTAATATAATCTCATTCTTCATTAAGTATCAAGATAGGGCTGTAAGTTGGAACCCTCTATATTCCACAAGTGTAGTATATAAGTGCATCACAGGCAGCAAATCAGTATAGCTTTAATTTGTTTTCCCCTTCACAGACCTGCGGAGCTTTTCATTCGGTTTACTTTATATTTATACTTGTTTATCAAAACACTCAAAAATTATATTCATATAAATTGAAATAAAACTCATATAACATATTTATACTGTAAACCGTAAATTATGTTCGATAAGTAGTTTATAATGTTAATCCAAACAAGCCATTTTTGTATCAAGAAATATATAAACATGTGCCTTTAATTTGTTAACGTACAGGCCTATACTTTATGTATTAAAAGTGCGGGTTCCATAATCACAGGCAATGTCTTACGTCCGCAGTTAATTGAAGAGGCAAAGTTGGGAGTTCACACCCTCCTATGTGTGCATATATGTTAAGAGAAAAAATGGATGTAGTGAATAATTAACGTGATTGTGTATATTCAAACAACCAAGGCCTACCGTCGAAAAACGACGAGGAGTGTGCCACCGGGCCCATTAACGTTATACGTATCGTACAAAGCATGCGTGTGTCCGCAAATGACATGCACAAAATTTATCCGTTCAAATAGGGGTTAGTGTTCGAGTCATATCAGTAGGACCGTAAAACACAAGGATATCTATAAAAGTGGAATATATCAATTTTCAAAGCTTCGTGTCAGAATCGCCCCCCCCTCCCAAAAAAAAAAAAAAGGTTTCGTATCAGAAAGGGAAAGGCACGGTCACCAATAATTCTTGATTGGGAAACCTTAAAAAAACAGAAAAAGGAAATCGCTTTTGAACTTTAATTTTTTTCAATTTCTATTTCCCATACGGATCAGTGACACGTGCACCCTATTTCTGCGTACTTTGGATGGCGAGCCCTCGCCGAGTCACTGCGCTTTCGCTATCGATTGCAACTCATTTGCCGCGCCTGCCCTTTCGTCATGCAATCCTTCCCGCACCAGACTTGGTGGTTCCGTTGGGTATTGGAGGGTGCTCCGTGGGCTTCTCCTGCCATACTTTCTTTAAGAAGAATTAAAAAAAATTATTGGAAATCAAGTGCTATCAGTTACATTTCATTCTTTTAAATTTGATGTAGTTTTTTTCGTTTGTCGAAATATAATTCATAATGTTAGTACATGGGTAAATTTTAAAATGTATCTTATTTATAAATAAAACTAATGATTTAACCATATTTTTTATTGTTTAGAAATTTTTTATAATGGAGACTAAAAAGATATTTTCATTAAACTAAAAAATTGAGGATTTTAGTCTAGTTTAACGTGAAAATTCAATATATGGCAGTATGGGTCTTCTCGCATCGTGGACGAATGAACATTGTATTGTCCCTTCTGAAAGTAATACGGATGTTTTATGTGCCATCACAATTTCAAATTATGTAAACTAAAAATTAAGGGTGTAAATATAAACATAAAAGCGAGAGAAATTTAATTTCCATTAGAGTGTGCGGCACTAACAAGTAAGAGGAATATAGTGTATATATATTCATTACTTATGATAATTGATTTTGCAGTAATAAATAAAGATTTGATTTTTGCTGAAATATGTACCCAATAGTTAATATTCAATATTATTTTTAATAGGATTATCTGGATCAATGTATTTACTTTAGCAAAATCTCTCTTTATATATTCATTTGACTAAAGGTTTCACAATTTTTATATATGTAATATATTTATCACTTTCACTTTGCATTACTCATGCATACATACATGTACGAGTCATCGGATACGTCTGGTGGTTTTGCCTCCACAGGAGATCTTTTGGTTAACGCCTAGCGCCATTGGCTCTGCGTCTAGGGGACATTTTAGTCATTCTACAGACACTGGACCCGATTAATTGAAAAAGCGGCATTTCCTTAAAAAGCAACTACGGCATGCGTATTCGTACTTCCACGCGTCAGTGGCAGATACGGCGATTGGCTCCACTTTCAAAAGGAATAAAATAGGCCAATCGTCTCACGAGAATCAAAACCTGATTGGGCCACGTACCCCGATCCAGAAAACCGCTTATAAATTTCTACGAGCCCAATGGCGGATTTCCTCCTCCAGCGAAAGCGGTATTGTACACTTTCCTTATATAGATCTTTGTCGCTGAATGCTGATGTGAATTCATTTCACTCATCAGTACGGTTGCGCAAGTATTCTAGCCAGTAAGAGCTTGCTCCTCTCTTTCATTTCCTTTCCTCCCTTCTCCTTTCTCGATTCTCTCTATCTTTCTCGGAAAATCAATTTGACAAAACTTTCGCGCGTCATTAGCTTTTCCATGAAAAAATTTTCCCTCCAATCGATGAACAATTTTTTCATCCATCTTTTGATTTCATCCTTATTCATGCAAATTTTGTTCCGTAATCGGTTTCCTTTCTGACAGAGAGTAACGATTTTTGGTTTGAAAATATATTCAGCTAGGGTTTACTGGTATGGGGAGAGGGAAGATCGTGATAAGGCGAATCGACAATTCGACGAGCAGACAGGTGACATTCTCGAAGCGAAGAAATGGTTTACTAAAGAAGGCCAAGGAGCTGGCAATACTGTGCGACGCTGAGGTTGGAGTGATCATCTTCTCCAGCACTGGAAAACTCTACGATTTTACCAGCACCAGGTTCTCCCTAAGCTCTTAGATCTCCTCTTTGCTTCGATGACTGGTTTCCCTTATTTTTTCTCGTAAAGTGAATTGTTGCTGATATGTTATGAAATCGTTGTTGAATATGAGCTTGCTGGTTTTCTGATTTTGTTTTTTCATTCGGTGTGTTAGCGATTAATATTAATAATAGGACTAGAGCTAACTTCACAAAACTTTGATCTTATATACGGAGGCTGAGAACCTTGTTCCTTACTCATCTTCACTTAGTTTCAGTGAGTGGGATTTTATTTAAGGAAGCGGAAGATAAGTTTTAGAAATTTTGAATTGGTTAAGAACTTGAAGTCCGTTCCCATGGAAGAAGATTGGAGTTAGTGAAATCTCTCCTAATGTCTTTAGAAGGAACACTATATAGCTTGAGTCGGGTTCAAGCGCAATGCTCGTGATCGGAAACGCAGAGACTCTCACGCATTATTAAATATCACATGGCATCGAGCTAGATATGGCAATAATATTGCCTATAAGAACATGAAGATAAGTCTTTGCTGTTAAGACCATGTGAATATTGGCGTCACAGGATGCATGATAGGAACTTGCCGTTGGAAGTACATGATGACTTCATTGCAGCGTAGAACTGTAGGATTCAGATTCTTAGTACCAGTGAATTGACTTGGGAGGATATAGCTTATAATCAGGGGTATAATTTACTTTGTTGTGAATATTTTTGTGTTTGCTAGTTATGAAAGAGTTGTGAATTAGTTTGAGTGGATATTTCTGCTTATCGTTCAACATGTAATATAATGTTACTTACCTTGGTCTCAATCGTCCTTGATGAGCCTAGAATATGAAAATTTTTGTAAAGCTAGTATTTATTAGTTCTTTTTTGGACAATGAATATTTTGGTTATTGTGTAAATGTATTTTAGCATTTTAGGCTTGCAGTTTACAAATTGCTAATGTGGATGAGCAAAAATATGAAAATATTTTTTTTATTTTAATATGTAGATAAGATTTTTCACTATAACCATATTTAACTTTATGGACCAGTTTGGCCAAAACCGCAAAACGAAAATTAAAAGACGAACCGTACGTTAACCCGCTCCGTTCGAATCATTTATAGACTATAGCTAATGAGCTGCCATGTTAAAATCGGACCCAGTCTAAACATTCTTAAGGTCATGCCTATCAATGTCTAGTGATCTGTCTGTATATATAGCAGTATTCCATGCTTCGTAACTTTTCTGAAGGAGGATTAACAATGAGGAAGATTAGTGAGCTTATTTAGGGATCTCATTAAGAGAGAACACTATTTAAACTCTTCATTCTGAATTGCAATCAAAGAAGACGCTCTAAATGCCTGGGAGTGCCCACTACCTCGATCTTATTAGTGTAACCAAGCTAGCCTCTCCAAACTCCAAGTATCCTCAGTTGTAAGGAATTACTTAGCATGAAATCCAGAATGTTTGATTTCTTAAGTTTGGAAGTTATGCACCACTATCCTTATTTCATTATCTTCCAAAACAAGCGTCTTCTCATTAATTTTCCTTTTACGATAATGCCAATGGCCGTTTTGCCCCCACAATAGGCATGGTAATATAGAGTTCTTGGTCCCAGACATTTGCCAATATTATCTTCCATGCCATATACTGATATACAGATAAATGTTGAAAAATATATATTGTATTTAATTGTGTTGGTGTATTGATCCTTAATCACGACAACAAAATATGTGATTTGCCACAGAAAATTCGTCGGCTTCGGGACAGATATATATATATATATTTTTTTTTTTTGCAAATTTAGGCATCGCAATTTATTTTTTGCGATGGAAAAAAATTACATTGCAGAAAAATCCATTGCGAAATTTTTGGGATATAATTATCTTACTATGTGATGATTTTGTTTCCATTGCAAAATCTGTCATAAATTTGTGAAGGAATTTCTCGCAACAAAATTCTCACAAATTTAATTGTGACAGATAATTTTGTCGTAAACTTGGGGCCATGACAAAGTAATCTCAATTTTAGTTAAAGTCTGTCGCGAATTTGTGATAAATAATTTCATTAAAACATCCGTCTCACGAAGTTTTCTCATGGCAAATGCCTTAAAATGACTCTTTTCTTTTCATTTTTTCATCTCTTTTATTGTAGTAAATGCAAAAATTAAATGATCTAAAATAAATATGACATTGTGTTATTGTCAATACCTTATAGGACAAAATTTAGGCAAGTTAACTACATGCATTATATTAAATTCTTTAATCACACATGATTATGGGTTATATTGTTTTTCATGTAAATTTTTAATTAAATAATAATATTTTAATAATAAGCCATATGACCATGAATGATTGGATAATTTAACATTATGAATATAAAAAACTTGATCCGAATTAATAAAATCCCCAACAATTGTTTAAGAGAGGCTCAATAAGACCACTCATACATTTAAATGGATAGTTGCATTGGTGAGCTCTGCGGTGATCTAGTTAAACCAGGTGTGCCAATGGCCGCTTGAACCTCATCTTTTACCAAAATTTCTTAATTCATATAGGTAGACGTGGGAATACGGATTGGCTCGTCATGGGCTCGGGCCTAAATGGGTAGGCCTATTTAGGCCCGACAACCCCATTTGTGAAGCTTGGCCCGTGAATAGATGGGCCACGGGCCATTTCATGGGCTTGGAGCCCGTTTAACTTAAAAATCCTTTTTCTTGTGCACATAGAGCTTAAGCAATGATATCTTAGTTGAAAGCATTGGCATTAAGTTATTAACCAACTTACAAATTGAAAAACTAGCTCTAATATAAACAACAACAATAATGTTCACCGTTAAGTAGCACACAAGCTTACAAACATTAAGTCCAAACAGAAATAAAATCACACAAAAAACAGTCACATGCTTAAAAATGTTCCAGCTTCATCATCACTATTTTTCAATTTCATACCCAATGATTAAGCAAAAACCCATTCAATCGAAACATTTAGATTCAATCTAGATTAATTTGTCAAAAATTAACATAACTGATGCATTAATGAAGCTGAGGGGTGAGGGTTGATTGACCATAAGAGATTGAGTGGGCTAGAGAGCTATTGACGAAGCCCCTAATGGAGAGCTAGGCAAACCAAGAAAAAAGAAAGAGCATAAAGTCTGGAGAGGTTTGAAGGAGATCAGTTTTGGATAGGACTAGAGCAACGATTGTGATGACGAGATTTATGGTTGAGACATAGATTCGAGTGGTGATTGGCAGTTGACGTGTTGGCGGCGAGATCTAAAAGTTGAGTAGCGGTCAAATACTTGAGAGGAGGTCGGAGAGGAGGCACTAGATGCTTTCGTTGCCCTTATCACCAACTTGGGAGGGAGAGGAAGAAGGAGGGAGGGCAGACTGCCGGAGGCACTAACGCTAAGAGTGGGTCATGGGTGAGGCTGTGAAGTGTGAGGCCAAAGGAGGAGAGTTGGAGGCTGGAGATGAAGGCACAGGGTAGGTGCTACGCGTTGAGGGAGCGAGAGAGAGGGTAGACTAGAGGAGTCGCCACCGCTAAGGTGCCGACTGTGAACAATGAAGACTGAGGGAGCGTGTCTGTGTGTGAAGATGTTGAGTGGATGAAGTGAGGGAAAGGAGTGACCGAAAGTGAAGGTATTAGGCTGAGGGGCAAAGTTTTGTTGGGATGGGATTTTTTTTAATGACACAAATAAGAAAAATCTGGATAAAAAAAAAGGTATGGTTGACTTAAACCAACGAGCCCTTATGAACTTATGGCCCATTATGGTTGGCCCTTTTAAGTCAATTTCTTTCTGAAAGCTCAAAATCACAGGCTCAACCCTCCAATTAAAACGGTTTAATCGAGCTCGACCCGTTTTCTCGACTCTATATATTGGAAACAAGTTGAAAAACAAATTCTACCACCCTCTTGTTAGAAGCTGTGTGATCCTCATCATCTTAGCATGCCTCTTTGACATTCATATGCATGCCTACATGCTCAATTCTTAAAAGATATACAAGATATTGGTTCGTCCACTAGTCAATATTTTTGTTGTTGTTTGATATCTTCTGGAGTAAATGAAGGCAAGCCATTGAAGTTATTTGTAATCAGAAAATTCCTAATACATTAAAAGGAAAGTTTTATCGTACTGCTATAAAGTTAACAATGCTATATGGTTGTGGATGTTAGGCTTTAAAGAGACAACATGAACATAAAGTGGGGTAGTTGAGATGAGAATACTGAGATAGATGTGTAGTTATACTAAAATAGATAAAATTCGTAATGATCAAATTCATGGACAAGTTGGAGTGGCATCTATTGAGGAGAAAATGGTGACAAATCATATAAGATGGCTTGACCATGTTTAGAAAAGGTTATTGGAGGTACTAGTAAAGAGGGTAGATCAAACAGTGAAAAGTCTTCTAAAAAGGAATAGAAGAAGATCGATTATAGAGAGATATTTTGGTTAATAATATATTCGAGGATTTGGTTTACGATAAAGTATAATGGTATCGTATAATTTGTATAACCGACCCCACCTAATGAAACAATGTTTTGTTGTTATTGTTGTTGATCTCTTTTGCTGCCGGATCTCTTCTTGACATTGCTGCAATAAAAATATACGAATTTGTGTTGGATTATTTTCCATGAAAAAAAGTTATTGGTGCAATGAATCACAAGAAATGCAATGAAATGTAATATAACGATGATTATCATGAATTTGTTTAGTATGTCATAGACTAAATATGTTTTTATTAAAAAAACAAAATAATTATGAAATGATCCTTTGCCTCCTAGCCACAAAAATCCCTCAATCACCCTCCTTTCTCGACGATGACTCCTCGACAAGGATCAATATCTTTGCCAATACAAGCCAATACCAACACCAACATGATCAAATGAAAAATGAGTTTGAAGTCGAGGATGAAAAAAAATCTCCCAATCATCCTCCTTTCTCGACAATGACTCCTCGGCAACATCATCACCAATCAACATCTTCGCCAACACAAGCCAATGCAAACAACAACATAATCAAATGGGAAAGGAGCTTGAACTTTAGGATTGAAAAAATAGATTTGAACAATGCCACCTCTCAGTTCAAAGATGATAATGAGGATTTGGAGGATGTCTTGTCTAAGAATGGTTGTGCAATGAGAAAAATGAGATCTCAGTACGATTTGCGACCACGAGAATAACACCTAGTGTGAGGAGGAGACAAGATCTTCTCTAGATATAGGTTTAGCGGTTTAGGAGAAGAATTGAGGAGGATGAGGGTATGTGCTAATGATGACAGATGCAAGGCAGGATGGCGGTGGTGCGAGAATGAAAATAACATTGACGTCGGAAGAGGCCTGTGAGCATTGAGGAAGAAGATAGTGGTTGAAGTTCGGCTGGTGGAGAAGACGTCAAAGGCGAAGGATCCACTTATAAACGAAGAGGGAGGGGGAGGTGTATGCGTGAATAGGGGAGAGTATTATGTGCCAAAGGTGGTGAAATAGGGATTAATCGGTCCAATGATGTGATTCCCGTTATAGGATTTGAGGTAATTTTATTTACATAAACTAATCTCTTTTACATTACCTTGAACCAGCCAAACAAGGGGTATGTTGCAATTCAATATGCATTCCTTTGAATAGAAGTGAACCAAACGGCCTTAATATCTTAAAACAGTGAAATTCACAACACATGGCTCTAGCTCACTGATAGCATATTTATGCTGTTTGTTAAAACATTAAATATTATTTATAAAATATTTAAAATTAAAAAAATTCACAAGACAAAGCTCTCCCGAGCGCTATGTAAATTGCTGTTCGGTTTGATGCATAAATCACAATTATCTCTCAAGTGGATTTGTTCTATAGGTTCAAACCTTTATGTCATTATTTGATTTGTTTTCGGAGTCTACTTGATAAGAAAAAAGACAGCATCGTTTAATATATACATAAACAAATGTAAAGGATCAACCAATCAGTGATGTTTTGAGATTTAAGACCCTAGTTTAAACATTTTAGCCTGAACATTTTTCCTCCTTGCGTGGTTAATTGGAAAGAGAATAACCTCGAAGTTTTAAGCATATGCCAGTCTTTTCACATCTATATCCTATTAAAATATGTACCAATATTAAAAGAACAAAAGTTAACATTATATGAAACCCAACGAAACATGTAAGGAAAATTATTTTTGGGATATGAAAATGTATATTTCACTTGTAACATTAAACTTTGGGGGGTATCGAGGACAAATGGTTAAATTAGCAAGTTGCTCTATATATAACGATTTGGATTACTATAAAAGGAATAGGACAAAATGATATTAAAAGGAATAATAATGTCTACAAGTTACAAATAGTCATGGAACATATATTACTACCTGTGAAATTACTATAAAACAACTTAGAAATGGTCCTGTCAGTATCAGTAACGTTCGAAAAGTTGAAGAGTCAAGATCTCCTGTCAAGTAATATTAAGTTCTCAAGAGAAGTCATAAAAAATGAATATGAAACATTTGTTGACACAGTATATAATTGATGCTTGTTATTTGATTGTTGCAAACCAAAATTTTGAATTCAAAATAGAGTAGCACGAAGATACTTGGAATAAGAATTTGTCTCTGGAATGGCTTGATTGTACTATAGAAACTCCTTTATGATAGAACCCCTATGACAAATTACTCAACGACAAAAATGGCTACCAAGTTTTTTTTTTTTTAATATTTATGGAGTCTACTGTCCCAGCAAGGAGTACTTTCGTTCTCTTGATTGAGGATTGTAAGGTCTACTAACGATCATCATTCCTAAGTAGACAGGAGTCTATTGTACTCCTTAAAGTGCTAAGTTGAACTAGTGAAATAGAAGTAGAGAATATCATGCTGGAGAAATTAACTGCCTGCTGGATTTCCTTAATCAATACCCTTGGACTATCCCTTTTTCCTTGATGCAAGGGTAAAGGCCGTTTTCTCCAAATGAAATTCAAGAGGCAAATCGCATGATTTACCAATTGAGAATGACAATCATCATCCAAGGCAAATAAAGTGTCTTGTAACAAGCTTTTAAATTTAGAAAAAGTGAAGTTGGGTAATATGATATTAAGGCATCCAAACCACAAGCTTCTAGTGAGAGGGTAGGAAATGAAAAGATGCTCCAAAGATTCCTCTATGTCACAACCAAATAAGTAGAGTGTGAGAGAGGAGATGTTGCAGATTTAAAATGTTAAAATGTCATCAAGGGGTACGACATCATGTAAAATCTAACATATAAAGGGCAATTGTTTATAGGGTTAAATAGTAAATTTACCCTAAAAATATCCACGAAGTTGTATTGCATATCTAGAAAATTTTTTAGAGGTAACAAAAGTGTAGAAAACGGTGTAATATCGCCCTAAATCTAATGGATACAAATGGTTAATTAATATTTTATTCAGTCAAACAAAATTATTTAACCGGTCAAACTTAACCCTTTTAATGGATAGAGTAACATCGTATCTCAAAACACTTACAAACATTTAATGCAACTCCGTAGATACTTCCAGGATAAATTTACCTCTTAACCTTTGTTTATATGGAAGTTTGAGCCTCCGTAGGAACTTCCAAAAAGCATAAGTTATTACTTGAAGTGAAATTATGCTTATTCAATTAGTACTCATCCTGTAGCTGATCATTTAGCGCGTCTTTTTAACTTGGAATTCTTTCAAATGGAATTCTTCGTTGGTTCATACCTTGTATTCTTCAGAAACTGTTGATGCGATTCCTGCACCCCCACTTTCCATTTTAAATTCCTTTGATAAGTTATATTCGAGGGACAACTCCTCCTGCTCTTCCGAGGTCAAGGATGGTTTCTATCATCCCCTTTCTCATAATGGTAATTGAATTGATTATTGTCTTGGCATCATCTGCCATTGTGGTTCGCCCTTGAAGGAGTTTTTTGCGGAAAGTCACTTTACAGTTGGCATCTCTTACATTGGTTCATGTCTTAGAGCTGCTATATTTTGTGGATCTATAATTCTGATATCCTTGAAGCGGGATCAAAACCTTCATTAACAATCACTTGTGTTAACAAAAGGTTCATCGGCATCCCAGTGGATCCTCTCAATTCGACAAGCTTAACTTGGGAAGACTCTTTCTTTATTGCATCCCTTTATTAATTGTTCTGTTGAAGTCTTCTCCCTGTCTTCTTTTTTTAGTTTCTTTCAGCATTTTATTCGCTAGCTAAGTGCACCATGTAAAACTCTCCTTCATTCAGTATCATTGTGTCTTCTCTTCTTCCCTATTACTCACGTGACTCTAAACTAATAATTAAGTACTATGACTAAAAATTTTATATTTCATATTGGTTGTTTCTGCCACTCATGCTAGTCTAAGGTTGTTTCCACCGTTTTCTTTTATCCGGAACTTCTGCCTTAAACCTTCTAGCAGAGCTATGATAAGTCTTTTTGTGCCGTAGTTTCTCCCGGAAAGTCCTCTCCCCTTCAGGCTCGTCAATAATTCAAGCCTAGGACTTGAGGTTCCCGTTAATGGGGAATCTGCATTTTTTTTTTGTTGACACCTACTTCTATGTACTACTGTTTACTCTCCTATCTGGTGTGTGCCGGTGGCTATGCCAGTTGACTCCTAGGGACGCAATGTTCAGAAGCTTCATTTGTTGGTCCTATTTTGATAGCTTTCTTCCAGCAACCATCTGCGTAATGGCCTTAACAATGACACTCGAAGCAATGCTGCCCTAGTTATATCACTCGACCCTTTTTAGTTTCCTCTGCTTTGGGGTCTGCCTCGACGTAACCCAAGGGAAAATTCCCCGTTGCAATCGATATCCCCCGCCCCAGGTTACACAACCAGCACAATATCTCCAACGACCTATGCAAAATATATTAGCATGGCCTCTTGATAACTTCACCCACTACTACCAGGCTAAAATTCAACTTATTCCCAGCATATTATAATACTAGACAATACCAATGATCAACCATTAAATGGCCAAGGATTCAAACCTCATCGATGAGGATTAAAAGTACATGACAACCTTATGGGTTGTCATGTACATTTCAATTCTCTAAACTAAGTTACAAAATTAATATATGAGCATTAATACCTA